>JAYECN010060933.1:0-28415 GCA_035222435.1 Microcambeva ribeirae | reverse complement strand
TTATATTATATTATATTATATTATATTCCCCTTCGGTGAGTATTATACACGATTCCCCATCCAGTTCAGAGATTATGTCACATGCTACGCAGATGGTAACAGATTGGTTAGGAGCATGGAAAGCGTGATTTTCTGACTACACGCCACAGGAAGTCGAGCTGATGTTTTTCAATGCAGTTGTGAAAATACTGTTGTTAACCTGCATTTCTACATGAAGGTAAAAACTGCTTACACAGAAGTTGACTTGCATAGAAGTATTTTCTGGGAAGAAGACTTAGTAACGAAAGCCCTTAAGTAAAAGTGGTCTTCTCACATACCTATCAATCAGTGACACCAGTATCACAGCTTAGAAGTAAAAATCCTTTAGTTAGGATACAGACCTAAACAGATTTAACGGACTAAGGCTCCATATTAACATGAAAGTACACCCTAAAGAGCTGGGATAAAAATTAGACTTATTAAACAGCTTTAAAACTCTTCAGGATACACACATTATTGACTCGATAGCAGTTATACCTCACCATTTAACCCTTCTGATCCTTAAAATGCAGAACCCTGATGCCTGGGAATTCCTGTTATTAGAATAAGCAGTATCGTTTACCAAACACACCTTCCTCTTAAGCCTTCAGAATGAAGAAATTATGTGTTTCCAAAAGCATGAATCTGCCATGATGACAGGTGCTCGACCCTCAAGGCTCTGCATCTGTGCAGGAAGGCTGCCCCTCGACGAGCTCCAGCGGAGACGAGGAGGCAGGCGACTAACACAGGCAGGTTATGGACCACTTCTGGTCTCCCTTTCACAACACAGCATCGGATTTCACAGAATCACAGAATGGCTGAGGTTGGAAGGGACCTCTAGAGATCGTCTAGTCCAACCCCCCTGCTCCAGCAGGAACACCTAGAGCACGGGGCACAGGATCACATCCAGACGGGGTTGGGAGATCTCCAGAAGGAGACTCCATAACCCATTCCAGGGCTCTGTCACCCTCACAGGAAAGAAGTTCTTCCTCACATGGAGATGGAACTGCCCGTGTTCCAACTTGTACCCATTACCCCTTGTCCTGTCACTGGCCACCACAGAGTTTGGCCCCATCCTCCCTACATTCATCTCTAAGGTACTTGTGCATGTTGATCAGATCTCCTCTGTCTTTTCTCCAGGAGAAACAGGCCCAGCTCCTTTAGCCTTTTCTCATACAATTGATGCTCCAGTCCCTTAATCATTGTTACACTGAATTTATTGCTCTAAAAGATTTATTCCTAGAGAATTGTCCAGTGAGCCTGACTCAAGAGTCCTCCAAGACATAAGGCCCAAAGCAACATTAGTAACACTACACCAGTAACGTGGAAGCTTTATTACAAAAATATCACCTGTACCTTTGGCAGACTTGCTGGAAATGAGTCAGAGAAGGCACATCCCAGCAAACACCTACTTAGATTCAGCAACAGAAGTTACAGCTTTGGTGAACCCCTTAGAGAATGGGACAAAGAAGGCAGGAGGAAAAACAATACATCTGCCTAGCTCGGATTTAACTCTTATACCCCAAAATGCAGTTGGATGAAGCCAGAGAAAAAAAAATAACCCACATTCCTTCAGTGGAGAATGTAATAAAACGCCCATTCCTTCTCATTTTAAGAACGTACGTATATAGAAGTACTTGCAGTTTGCAACTGGAATGGAACAGGAAAAACTGGACATTTCCTCATGATAGGCCAGGTATTTCACAGGATGATATAAAGAACAGGGCAAACTGCAAAGCACAGAAAGAGAAGCTAAACACGCAACACATCCAAAACACGTCACACTTGCTTTGGACTCAGCCATCTATAAATAAAAATGCTTAGGCTCTTTCAGATTTCTGTGGACTCACTAAGGTGCTAATTTTCATTCTAGGCTAAAAAATCAGCCCAGGTCATTGCAGGATAGTCATCTGGAGCAAGGAGTTAGGTATCCCATGACACTGCCTGGCTAAGTAGGAACCTAGCTGCATCTTTGAGCAACTGCCTAGCCCTGGGATTCAGCCCCAGGGCCCACTCAATCTTCCTGCCTCTCCATTTGCACTACTGTAAGGGGGGAGTAGCACCTCCCAGGGCTGCAGGCTTACCTGCTTAACGCATGCAAAGCTCTTTAGCATTTGCCTCCAATCCCCTTATAGATGTGCAAATCGTTGCACAATTACAATTCCAGGATAATGACTTTAATTTCATGACTTAGAGGAGGAGGCCTCTGAGCAGAGCTATTTTCATGTTTCTGCCCGCCTTACTGGGGGCTGGAGGTGAGGGCAGGGCTTAGGGGCCAGAGTCTGAGCTAATCTCTTTGCTTCTTGTCCCATCCCAACCCTACTGTGATACCTCCTTAAATAGTGTATTTGAAGAAGGTGCTGGAACAACATGGAAGCAAGGACCTTAGAAGGTATTGTTTGGACCTGAATTTGAAAGCTGAAGAGGAGAATACACAATATCTATGATAGGGTAGATTTACATCAACTTTGGTTATCTAGCTCACCATCTATCCTACTCACTTAGCAGAGTTCTTGACTGATTCATTAATGCAACAGCTCAAAATGGCTATTCCAAGATCCCTGAGCCTCATACACAGTTTAGGTCACTCTAAACACTATTCTTGAACAGTGTAACATGCTATGGATATTAATAGCACTAAGTCTGCATTTAACTGGAATGCTGTGTACTCAGGGAAGTGTTCGTAACTGCACTTATAAACACTTGAAATAGGAGACATGAGGATCAGCCCTCTTTATTAAGAGGGCAGTCACTTTAAGTTAACTGTACAGCAAATAAATGGTATTACTTAAAGCATGATAAATACACTTTGTTTTTAATTTGTAAGCCTCCAACAGAAAACAACCATCCAGAAATTTGTTTCCTTTATTAGATCCAAAACATGTTCCTATCAAAATCAAACAAAACAAACAGCTCGGGTGCAATGGCACTGCTAAAAATCAAGACATCTGAACTCTGCGGTATTACTCTTCTGTTGACTTCATCTCTATCAAATCAGCTCAGTGCAGCATTCATACCTAAAACTGGTTTCTGCAAAGAATATTTTACTGTAACTTTACATTCAAAAACATTTATTTACATTATGAACTTTTACGTACTATTTCTTCTCACAGGTATTTTACACCATCATTCACACTTTTAAAACTTAGTTAAAAATTGACAAAACTACTATGTGGAGCAGATCTTTGCAACTGCAACACCTTCAAGCTTAAAAAGTTCTCTATCCGTGGGGATCTTTTCTTCAAATTCATGGGGAAAAAGTATTTTTTAGTTACTGTCTCAGCAAGAGACTGACACAACAGACAGCCAGCGGTAAGAAACACTCTTACTCCAGCTCTGAAATGGAAGCTACTTTCAGTGCCTTTGAAGTGGCTTCATTAATGCAAATTCTCACTTAAATAGAGAACTGAGGTATAATGAGGCTAAATAACACAATCTTTTTAGAGGGCAATGTCATGGAAATCCTACCAGCAACTGAAATAATTCCACTTAGCTAAGATGAAAGTGCATGTAAAAAATATACCACGAAGCAAAATCCTCTCCCCGCCCCCCGGCTCCCCCCTTCACCCCACTCACACACACACATACACACACACACACACTCACACACAAACACACACACAAAGCAGCAAAGATGCCAAATTTTATCAGCACTCCCAAGCTCTCCCATCACTGGGCAACTGTATTTGAATATATTTTGAACTGTATTTCAAGCTAGTTGGAGGAGGACTGCTGTACACATGAATAAGGTTCTACATATGCACCATGTACATATTTGTATTTCAATGGATTTTTCTTTCCTTCTATGATGTATGTCTTGTTAGTTCAGGATGATTTATAAGATAATGAAGAAACAGAGAACTAGTTTCCAAAGGGTTCCTTTTCCATACTTTGCTGGTTCAAGTCAGTATGTTGATATTATGTGCACTTCACTTCTGCTGGCAGAAGGTGATGGTGGTGGGAACATCTCATCTCCCCTAGCTCAAAATTGGAAATAGAGGGGAAAAAGAGTTAAATTTGTCTCCTTCCTCGTCACTTCTCTGTAAAGTGTTCCCTGCACTGAAAGAGAAACCTGGGAAGAAAGGAAGAAGTTACTACAATAAAAAAAGAGACATACTAACACCCAGTGTATTTTTCTAAAACAAAAAGCAGAAAACCATGGTGACAACAATAATAAATACTACTCAGAGTAGCACTAAGGTTTTATCTGGTCTTTCTGCTCTCTGGAAGGAGCATCAAAGACTAGAGCCTACACACAACACCTCTGAAAATATACAGAGCTAAAGCATGACACTTGTACTGGACATTTGGGGGGTTTTGCTGCTTCTGTTTTACTTTGTGATAGAAGAATGTCCCTTCACAAACTCTCCGCATTTCTGTGGATTTTAACTGAAGTTAGAAAAACATAACCATGACTGAATTATTTATACCACAACAGCTACACAGAAAGGAAGGGAACTGGTAACCAGGGGAAATACATGTTTCACAGCAGAATTGTGAACATCTTCATAAATGAAGAAATATTAAGAAAAATTTATTCTAAACATTAAGCTGCTGTAGCAAAAGGCCAGAGCAAGAAGAAACCAGCTGCTCTGTCTCCTAAGTTGCTTGCATTTGTCTAATTTTAAACATCATTTCATCTCAAATCCTTAAAACTGAAAGAAGGAAGTCTCCTTGCTGAAAGAGATCTCTCTGCCATGATTTGAATGGCACAGTTCAGTGGGGAATTACTGTTTTGGCAACATTTAAGATGTAGCTGCAACAAAAGAACAAAGGACACCCCAAAGCTTGCATTCGGATCGATACTACAACAGAACAGATGTTCAACACGAAATCGGGAGATACTTTAAAATATTTCAAGAAAAAAGAATCATTTTAAATACTGACAATAAAAACAGAATTACTTGCTCATGTTCACTTTAATAAACAGCTAAAGGTAATAATGAGACTAGTAATCAAGCATTAATTACAGTTTTGTGTACCAAAAAAGCAGCTTTGACAAGATTTTTGACACTGTATGTCAAAAGTAATTTTGAAAACAAAAGCTTAAGATATATTCAAGTAAACAATTTTTATTTTTCACTATTTTATTTCCATAGCAATGTATTTACTGGATGTAAATACTACAAAAATGAAAAGAAATTACAGTAATTTTTACATCCATTCATCTCATAACTTCATACGCAGAACAGAAGCATACTATGAGAAAGTTGCCAAAAAGTATTCATAGGAAGATTTAAAGCTGGGTTTTTTTGATGGCTAACTTAGTTATAACGAAGAAAAAACCCAATCCAAACAATGTCACCATCCCCATTTTTACTAATCTGTTTTCCAAGGTAGGTGCTTTTTCTGGAAATTCCACTCGAGTGGGGTCATTCCTCTGTTCATTCTGAGGCAGAAGTTAAGTTCATGTGAAAAACAAACAAACAAAAAAGATGCTAGTGTGAAAACTTAGGAACTGTTATGAAATATACAGTCCTAAGAATGTGCAGGTATCTAGTTTGTATGTTACCTCTTTCTCCCTGTGTGTCTGAGGCCTACCTCCATTGAAACAAATGTGTGCAAACTTTTATCTTATCTGGTGCTTGGCCATTTTGTAAGTAAGAGATATTATAAAAACAGGCTGTTTGTTTACAAACAGAATTCCTTAGGAGTAAAGCACAGTACTAACAGATACTACAAAAATCTAATATCAAAACATTGAAATTTGCAGACACTTTAACCAGAACTTTTGCTGTTTAGTCATTAAAACAATGACTTACTAAACTAGTGAGTTAAATATGTAACAGATAAAACTTTCAAAGACTTTCCTGCAGTTAAAGAGGGGCTGGAAAGTACCTTAAAAGTGTCTGCTCAAATATCTGTTGAAGCTGACCGCAGCCTTGTCAAAGCGCAGCAGGGTTACATCTCCCTTCCCTTTCTTAGTTCATAGTACTTGGAAAACCATCTCATTTGACAGGTGAAGTTTTAAAAAATTATGTACTACAGACATAACATGTACTGCAAGCAATGTCTAATGTGTAAGCTTAGCAAAAGCTACTGTAGATTTTAAGGGTTTTTGCACAAATTAAGAGGCTCAACTTTTTCATTTAAATGATTACTTTTCATAAAAAATCTCAGTGGTCTACAATGATCTAGGAGCAGCACCATTTTACCAGTAAAACTCACAAAACATTGCAGTATTTTAATACAACAGGAATTGTATTTTCTAAGGGATTACCAGGCTAACATTTAACACCTTGGTTTGTTTAACAGTGGGTGCAGAGCCTCTTCATCTTGGAGGGTCTAAAAGTTTAAGCAGAGATGAGTGCAAGTGCAAGTGGTATGTAACTGTTCTCCCCACTCTCCTTATAACAAGGAGACAGATACATACATGCCATTCATTTCTGCATATGCAAAAAAAGGAACACAAATGGCTAAAATGTTCTTTGCTTGCAACCTCAATCCAACTCTTAAATACTTCTGGTGTTTAGTGATTTATTAGGAGAAGGCTGTTATATTACATTGAATTTACTTAATCTACAGGAAATTGCATTACTAGCATTATGCTCAGTGTCTGAGTTCCACATGGCTTCATTCAGTAACAGATTCCTTTCTGACACTGATGCTCCATTTACTCTATCCCATTCCTTTTACTAGCCTATTACTTAAAATGACCCCATCTGACAAGAGCATGTCACTGTGCTGGGTTGAGAATGACTGATGTGGTGCTAACATGTAGCCTTGACCTCTCCCACCCTCTTCTTTTGTCACCTCTGCAGAGTTTGCTGGGATGCCCTCTGTTCAATCCATAAAACCGTAACATCTTTAGCTAGTCAATAACTCCAAAGGATTCCCTAATTAAGAAGTTTTCCAAATGACACTTGTACCATAGAGGTCACTCATGAGCATAAGGATACTTTCCACCGACCTCTTTCTTATGGCTGAAAGAAAAAGACCAGCTATGCTTTTTCCTGGAGACCATCCTCACTACTTTGGAATATTCTAGATTATTCCTTGTTCTGTTATGGGAAAGAAGGCAAGCTGCTATCTCCAAGCAGCTTGCAATCCCTGGATGCAATTCCCAACTACAGCCTTTCACAGACCTAAACAGCAAACATTTCACTGGTGCACATCTTGTAGGGTTTACAAGGAAGTTATATACAACACATGGTAGACTCAACTCCCGCATACCCACCTCTTCCAGGAGGTTCTTCAGCATCACAACTTCTTTTCCCAGCTTTTCCACACTGCAAACCAAGTCTTTGCAAACTTCTGTAAAACTTTCCGCTGGTGCCCACTGCAGTACTACCTATTAGGAGTTACAGTTAAATGTCAGAATTACTGTAGAGTGTAAGGATTCTTTAGTTAATGTAGTATAAAAGACAATGTCAGAAAAATATTTTAACTTTATTTATGCTAAGTAAGCATAGTATGATTCATGCACAACAAAAATCTACTACTTCATATCAGCCTTCATGGGACTTTTCTGTCACTTCTGCTCAAACACTAATTCCCTTATAGGCAATAACACGCAGAGGAGAAGATCTATGCTTTTTAAGTGGTTGGCTTATCTCTGGAATAAATTATTTGAAAACATATACTTTAGGGAAAGAATACTGAACAGTTCTATAAAACTATATATAACAGTTGTTTACAGCTTTAGTCACTATTCATTTTTTTCCCCCCCATTTCTATTCACTAGAAAAGCAGTATTCCCCAAACTCTAAATCCGTCTTTGTCTCCTTTGGTTGAATACCTTGTGAGAATTTGTGAGCAAATGCTTATTTATGGTCTGCACAGGAACGGTCAGGTTACCACACTCTTTATTCAACTTCTGAAGAAACTTGAGGAATTCATCTCCACTAGCAAAACAAAACCACGTTCCATTATTTTTAAAAGGCCATAACACTTTGCAAGCTAAATACCACGCATTGATTCCTAACACTGGCCTGTGAGTGAATTAAACATGCAATAATAAATACATAAAAAAAAAAAAAAACAAGACCACCACGATCGATTTACCACATGAATCTGTACCACATCCACATTTAACATCTTGTCTCAGAGGGCTTATTTATTTATTTATTTTTGAAACCTTTAAGTTATCTGAGATGCTTAGCTACTAAGTCACACTGAAAGCTGAAAAAGCGTTATCCCGCCAGGGTTTCTGGAAACATTCTGTTAACCTCTGTTTTCATTTTCACTGCCATTAATCCTTTATTATCAACACAAACACACTTTTACCTGCTACATGAGCAACTCTGGATCATAATACGCATTCACACAAACATCACACACACATCACACCAACAGCATTGTGTTTCTTGTGTATTTGTTACAGAGATCACCATCTGGCAACACGAGGAAGAATTTATAGTCAATTTTATATTGACATATCACTTCTGATCTGCAGCTTGCTTTTTAATGGAAAGTGTATGTGTGGGAAAAAAATCTGTTTTGCATTTGGGAGTTAAAGACTGAAATGATAAGATTAGAAATTAGGTTCAGTCTCTAGCACTGAAGAATGGAAGGAAGCACTGAAGAATGGTAGAAGAATACAACCCGGCTGACTTGGCCCTTGGACAGAGCAATAATTCCTCAAAGCCCACAGTATATACTTTGAAGAAAACATACTCTTAAGTGTTCAAATACAACTAATATACTTTGAAGAAAACGTACTTTTAAGTGTTCAAATACAATCAGGAAGATAACTTAGAAAGTTAGTCTGGTTCCACCAAAGAGTGGAGAAAAGAATGTAAAATCTAATAGACTAATATCAATACTAAGTTTTAAAGATCCCATATCACACTAACTCAATTGAATTTGATCGTAAATCTCAGTAAGAAATTAAGATGTCAGTTATAAATCATGGTACAGACCAGAAAGTTGCTGACATTGCTGGGCAGAGGGAAGGGAAAACAAGAACGGGCTCTTAAACCTCACAATTCTTGATAGTTTCTTCATCTCCAGCTTCTGGCTGGCTATCAGCCATGCAGGTGAATAGCATACAGGCCCAGCAAAACAGACAATTTTAACTTGGTATCTCCCTAATCACAAGTCTTACGTTTATGGGAGGATCCGAATAAGTGAATTCAGATCCCAACTTTCCTCTTCTCCCTGGAGCAATCTGCTAGTAAACCTAAAAGCAATGTACTCACACACTACCGAAGGCAAGAAGGTCTAAATGCAATTTTTCCACCAAACAGCTGAGTGCCAGATACTCGCACCAATATGTCAGCGTGGTGCACAAGAAACTGAATTTAGGGCACAGGGTGTTTTCATTAAGTTTTCACTTTTTTCCTGTAACAATGCATATCCTAAGCAAACAACATTAAGGTGTCTAATGGCAGGACACTGCCTCCTAAGAACACCTGAGAGCCCAGAGCCTGATCTCCTGCAGCATCCGCACTGTAGAAACAGGCAATATTGGAAACTCACCTCTTTGGGAATCTAGGGCTTCTTCTATAAACATTGTCCATTAGGACACTGGACGTACCTGTCCTAATTAGGGACAGGAAAAGCATGTCAACAAAATCGGGATCCAATTATTACCCTGAATTAGGATTACGCTACTTTAGAGCTGATTTGGAATGATCTGATGGCCTATAATTTTTATTTTATATTTGCTAAAACTCAGAACAGCTGTTCCTTTGCTGTAAATCTCAGCTTCAAAAATGAAGATATATGTAAAAATATAAAGTATTTATTCATTCTGCAAATGCATCCTGTTAAAATTAATCCCTCTCTACACTGAATGAACTGATATTCCAAAAATGAGTTTTTAATATAGCAAGTAATTTTGGCATATGTTAGTAGGCAAAGTTGCTATCACTGCTACAGTGCCTATCACTTGCAACACTGCAAAATTGCTAAGACTTTAGTGCTCAAAACAAGAACATACGAAACAACAGATGCTGAAGGTTACACACCAAGTTGGATCTCTTTATTACAAAGATGGGAAAAAAGGATAAAGCCTATTCATTTGTTTTTTTGAGACTTATTAGCTTGTTATTTTGAAGCACACTGCTCTGAGAAAAAATAATAATTTAACTGAATAATTATATTTAGGGTAAAAGACACTAAACAAAAGAACCATGTGCAGACACAAGCTGGAAGTTTGTCCCACATACTTCCACAATCAAACCATGCACATCAAAACTTTCCCTACTTAAAAGGATAACATTTTGGCTAAGATCAGTTATGACACCTGTGTTTTGTCACAATGAAAATCTATTTTTGTTGAGAATCCTTCCAGAATTCCCAGAATAAAGTATGTTAGGGACATGAAATGGAATAAACCAGAATTATTAATGCTTATATGTACTGTATGCATAGCAGTTCTTAAAACATTTTCATAATTTTTTATATCCATTCCAGCAATATCATCTTATAGCATTTTCAAAAAATAATATTTTTTTAAAAAGAAATAATGGCTGTCAAAACACCAGTGGCTTAACAGTGCTAGACACTCTGTGAGTTTATAATCAATCAGCTCAACATTTTCTACTATGTTAGTTTTTCTATGACTTAATGACTGATTTTCCTTCTCACAGAATGACTTTGAACAAATGGGAAGTAAAATCTTTACATAACAGCATGTAAACATAACCTATGATTTTAGTTCCAAGGTCAGATTCCTAGAATACATGTCAAGTCATTTTCTAAAACAAACAAACAAACAAAAAGAATCTATGCAGTGCTTGCAATAATTGAACTGCGGTCATATTTTTGTGTATTTCAATTTTTATTCAGTCTTTTTCTAAGAACTATAAGTGATCTAAAAATCATTCTAGGAATTCCACATGACCACCACATTACTGAGGTACGGTACTGTATCTGATTATTTTTTCTTCCCCTTATTTGCCTACACATTAACTTTTTGGATTTTCCACTTTTCCCTGTGTTCATTTTTTTTTGGTTGGTCTCATAAATGCATACACCAAGTGTCATAACATACAGATCTGGAAAAAAATGTGTACTTCTGGGGTAAAAATGCATGAATTGGACCAAGTTCTCTTGTCTCAATGAAAGGTCAAAATCATTTCTTAAGACACCTCACTTCGACCCTGAAACACCCTGCTGCTTGGCCTACTACCTCTGCTCAGCTGCAAAGCCTATTATATTTTAATAGGAAAGGCTCATGTGCTGCCAAAGTATTTATGCTGCACCCATATCAAAGCTTTGTGCCTTTTTGAATGCTGGAACTCTAGCTGCTCAGTTTCTCACACGGTGTATTACTGGGTTGCACCTGGACTCTCCTTGGGAAGTAGAAAGGTGCTTGTTTTGACACAGAAATCTCTTCTCTGACTAGAAGGCAGAATCAAGGTCCATATTGGCACAGGAATGCCTGTCTCTTCCAGCCCACCTCAATCTTGCAAGAGCTTCGCCAAATGCCTTGCATGTCCTTCCACATCTCAAAGCTCATGCTAGGCATAGTGCTGCAAAAAAGTACCTCAATGAGGCTGCAAAGCTGCTCTCACTGTGCACACAGTGATGGATGAAGACACAGCCATGATGGCAGCACTAGCAGCTATTAGCACTTGTAAGGATGACTAGTTAGGAGTGGAGCATGAACTAGAAAGCCTCACGCAATCACGGAGAGAGAACGAAAGGGCAGGAGCACATCATGACGTGAGGCCTAATGCGTAGCACCAAAGGGATGAGCTGCCTCCCATGGATGGTGACTCACACAGAATTAACTGCAACTCAATCATATCCTCACTCCAACAAGCAATAGGAATAAGAGCCTAGCCTTACAGCATGCAAATAAAGTATCAAGCTTCTATGAAGGAGAGAGAGATGCCTACCAGAGGAGTAACACAGCTGCCAGATCACTAGTCAAATGGGAGATATATGCTCCTGGCCTCCATCCACACACACAGACAGACACACACACACACACACACACACACACAGACTTCAAAGAACTGAACCCTTAAATTTCTAGGCAGTGGAAATTTATTTAATCATCTTATTGGATGCAAGAAGGACAGATTTCTTCCTCCATACTACTCAAGCCACCCAGCTTGAGCATACTACTCAAACCCCCGCAAATAAGGCACCACAAAGCTATGCAAATGGCGATACAACTGGGAGGAAGGAAAATAAGCACTCAATTTGAGTTGAGAGAACTCAACTTTGTTGCACAGCAATGCAGCTACAAGCATGGGGAAGCACCAGTATCTCGGCATTAACACCATCTTCAAGTTAAACAAATACAGCTCAACAAGACTAAAGTCTCTGAAAGGAAGGTTGCAGTTCTCTGGCCCTATTTCTAAAGATTTTGCAAATTAAAATACCAGACTAATGCTACCCTTCTGGGGCAATTCTTTTATAGTTTAAGGAAGCAACAAGTGGAAGATATGAACATATATTAGACACAGCATCTAGGTTAAAATCTAAGGCTCTTTCTAGAAAAAATGCTATTTATCCTACAAAATACAAGTCAAGAGGTATTAGAAAACTCAAGGCACCTTTCCACTTACTACATTCTTCATTTTTCTTGTGGTTGATGTGTATTACCTGGATTCGAGCTTCAGCACTTCAGGGAGGTCTCCAATTCTTATTTCTTCAACTTGCAGCTCTTTAATAGAATCTAGGAGTTTCTGTTGATCTCTGGGATTTGTAATGCCAATCTAAATGTAAAGAGTCACGTCAAATCAATATATGTAAGAGTTATTTAAATAGTGCTGCAGTATTTAAACAGCACATTTTTTGTGTGTGTGTATTGTGCGAGTTTCTAATTACTGAAAGATCAGATGGTCAAAATAATTTGTTTTTAGGAGGAAAAAAAGACTAAAACAAACAAACAAAAAACTCAGCAACTATTTGATGATGCACAACCAAATGAATGGTTTTAAATAAGAGAAGAGCCAAACTGAAATTGCGCATGACACTTAGATATCTATAACATTCATCAACAGTTAATAGTTTAAAAACTATTAGCTTTTAAATAAACGTCAAATAGAAAGGTTTGCTATTCCAGAATCACCTAAGGCTTCCCTCACAGCAAAATAACCTATTATCATGTTGGCAGCACAACAGTAACTCCAATACTAATACAACTTAGGGAAAGATGAGGTAAATAACAGACTGCTTCAACAAATGAAAGATGGCACGCTTCTCAGATAAAAATCAGCCAGGAACACTAACATTCCTGTCATCTTGCCCAAAAGGCCGCTGTTTTTAATAATGTCACAATTTTCTGCCAAATCCACTTTTTTGGATGTGGGAAGATAGTGAAAGACCTGGGGAGGGGGCCTGGGGTAAAAGAGTCCTGTTATGGAAGCTTACAGACCAGATAAACCTCTGTACTTCCGGATTATATTTTGATTCTTGATGTGTCAAATTTTCATTTTGCACTCTCAAATGCAGAACAAGATGCCAATTTCTCTTCCTCTAAACTAACACACATATGAGGTAGGAACTTTAAAAAGTCCTAAATGCTGAAGGAAGTTAAATGAAGTCTGCCACTGATTTGAAACACAAATGCTGAAAAAATTACTCCCCGCAATGAACAAAATCCAAGTGTCAGAAATAGTAGCCAATCAGACAAAACTCTCAAAGTTTTGAATGGACCTGTCTAAGGATGCAGCAGTTTGTAAGTTTAAGGAATGCAAGGATTTTAGCTTGACAACGTCATTGTTTAGACTCTGTTCTAGAACACAGATAAAGTTATTTACAGAGAAAATATCTTTCTGATATTCTTTGATGGAAGGAAGTGTCTCATGTTAGTGACAGGATTTCTTTCCAATTCTTTTGGATACAAAGCAGCACGGTTCAGAGGCATTCATCAGAAGTCATCATTAATCTCTGTAGTAATAAGATCCAGACTCCTTAAGAGCTGGCTGCTAGTGGAAGATCTACCATCACACAAAAGCCTTTCAACTTTACAGTTACGAGGAAGCAGATTAAATTTTTGTTCTTTTAGCAACATAGGAGAAGCTCTTATTAGAGCTCTAAAATCAGAATAATAAAAATAAATAAATAAATAAAAAAACTTTTAAAATTGCATACTGCATCAGGATTTTAGGATAACTTATGAACTGCTAATAAATGTTATAGGATTTTTAAAAATCCTGAAATAAAGACTCAATTCATTTATGTCCATGCACATCACATGACCTACTTTATGGGAATATCTTCTTGTTGAAGAAACAAGTGGTAAAAGAATTCTGCTCCTACAGATACAAGAGCAGCTGCCCCGGTGTTTTCATTTTTTTTTTTTTCAATGAAGTTCTCTTAATAATAGGTAGTTCAAACATGTTAGAAAATTGAAATATAAATTATCAGTCTGTGTGAAGATTACATTTCCCTCACTGAAGATGTGTAATAAAAGGCAGCTGTTCGTTTAAGGCCAAAATTCCCCCTTTCCCTACACAGAAACAGATAGAAGTGACTGCCATTTTTCAGCAAGGGACTGATACGAATGTACACTCGATCAGATTTGCAGTTTAATGACAGCAAGAAAATAGCTCATAGAATCATGAGAAGAAAAATAATAAGATCTCCTTTAAGCATGAGGTTCTTGTCAATAGCAGCCTTTAAGGATTCAAATAAAGCCCACACTTGTATGTTGCATAATGGGTAGAACATCGAGGTTCTAGAAGCACCACTGTAACATAACACACTGATGTACCTGATCTAGGTGAATTCTTGAAATCTCCTCCCTATACACACAGCTCCCTGTATGTGTACCCAATGATATTAGAGAAGTATTTCTGAGTTCTGTCAAATCACTGGAAGCACCAGCTCTGCTCAGCTACAATGCAGTCCTTGTGACACCGACTCAAAGGTACATTAACTTACACACAGATAAATGTTGATTCCAGCTGCTAGAACATGTACCTTCCTCCATACCCTGCGGGATTGGTATTTTCTGGCACTGTCCCAAGAGTTTAACAAGGTATGCAAAATTGAGGAGAAAAAAAAAAAACAAAACAAAAAACCAACACTGAAAACAGGGTTAGCATTAGCACCTGGGTGTAAGCCTGAAACAGCTAATTTAACCAGGCTCTCTTCTCTGACAAAACTTTACAGATGTGTACGAGATATCATATTCCACAATATAAAGGAGCTACTGTATAGCAGTAACTATAGTAATAAGTATAGTATAGTATACTAAGTATAGTAGCTATAGTAAACTATAAAGCAGCACCTCACAAGGAACACCGTATTTATCCACCACACCAGTTTCTATTGTATGAAGAAAGACTAAGTGAGCTGTGCCTGTTTAGCCTGGAGAAGAGAAGACTGAGAAGGAATCTGATCAATATGTACAAATACTTGAGGGGAGAATGTAAAGAAGGCGGGGCCAAACTCTTCTTGGTGGTGGCCAGTGACAGGACAAGGGATAATGGGTATAAATTAAAACACAGGCAGTTCCATCTCTATGTGAGGAAGAACTTCTTTCCTGTGAAGGTGACAGAGCCCTGGAACAGGTTGCCAAGAGATGTTGTGGAGTCTTCTTCTCTGGCGATCTTCCAAACCTGCCTGGATGCCACCCTGTGCCCCGTGCTCTAGGTATCCCTGCTGGAGCAGGGGGGTTGGACTAGATGATCTCTAGAGGTCCCTTCCAACCTCAACCATACCGTGATTTAAAGTAGTTATTTAGGATTATTTGCTGCTAATCCCAGCAATGATTTCCTTTCAGGGAAAATATACTTCCAAGCTAAAATTAGTAATGATTAAAATTTGAAACTCAAGTATTTCTTGCTCTTGCAATTCCCAAATGAATACAGAAAAGAAACAGTGGGGACTGCCACTTCATAGACAGATCTGGAACACAGGATGTAACAACTCAAATCCTAGAATTTAATACTGATCCGAGGAATTATATACTTTAGAAAAGGTCTGTCTATATACGTATTAAAATTCAAGAAATAACTTACGATTCTGAAAATAGACCTTCAAAAAGAAATCTTTCAAGGTTAGACATTTTTGAAGAGAAGTTAAGTCATTAAACTATTTAAGGAGACACATAAAGTAGTAAACTGACCTGTATTAGTTCATCTTTTTTCATGATCAAAAGCTGTCTTAGAGTAACATCTCTTTCCTGTACAAAACAAAGGGTTTTCCATCATCAAAAAGAGTTTCAGAAAAAAACACCACATAAAAAAGAAATAAAAATAGCTACACAATACCATTAGCAAAATAATGAAAAAAAAAATGTCTGGTATACACCACACTACATAATCACAACATGTAATATACATAATCAAAATTGACCAATCCAGTCCAGTGAAACTTAACATTTCAAATATAACTTTCTTCTAGCATGTTAACAACAACATAATTATTATTGATATTTTAAGTCATTTTTACATATTATTTTTGCATATTAATTTCCAGGTAGCAGATGCATCACAATCTTACCTTTAATAATCCTATTATGTGTTCTAGACCAAGACCATGTAAAAATACTTCCATGTCTGAAAGAGCTGAATAGGAACTGTAAACACATTTAATGAGATTCAAGGTGAAAACTGTGGAAATTAAAGACATCTACAGCAATTCCAAAACATACACACCTGAGTAAAACATACAATCAGACAAAGCACAAACCTAAAGCTGAACACACCCACCAATCACAGCAGCATCACATAAGCACCAAGAGGGTATAGTTTAATTTAACAAAATTTATAGCTGGCTATTGTGAATCTAAATGGAATAATGATGGTTAGGAAGGAAGATAACTATTTACCCTGTCAACAGCCACCCTTCATATAAATTTAGGTTCAGACTTTAACTTTTACTTTTTACTCTCCATTTAATCCAAATGAAAAAAGGGAATAATCCCAGAAAAGAAGGATGTTCCTCATTAAGGGCAGAGGAAATTAACTCAAAAGTTTGCTGCCAGAAGACTACTGTTGAGATGTTAAACTGCTGAATCCCTGTAATTCCTTGCAGGTTCACAGATTTTTAAGGTTTATAAATAAAGGTAAGAATCAACCTTGAACTATACCTATTAAAACATATAAAAATACAAGAAAAAAATATCTAAACAATTTCCAACAGTCAGAGGAACATCTGTAATGAACCTAGAAGCAAACTATACAAAATGCAGAAAAGACTACTGCATTTCTACACTGATCCCTTGCCAAAAGCCTGAGTTAAGAGAAAGTTTTCTCCATCTTGCTGTGGGACCTTAACTTACGATTTGTCCTGTTGTTAAAGGCTTAAAGAGCTCTTACAGCTAAAATTTATAAGCAATTACCTTGGAAAATCTTCCTGAATATGTAAGAAAAGATTTCAAAGTCCCTGCAAAACAGGACTTAGGCAGCTGAAGAAACCAGTGCCTGACAGGTATCTGTGTCTGCTTGCACAATTCACATCACTGGAGCCAGGACAAATGCCTCATGAGGATGGCAGGAAAGGATAACTGAAGCTGTGTCACTCCTTAAGTACCACAAATCTCCAAAAGGCTATAGCCCCAGACCCCGCACAGTGCGGCACAACTGCGGCTTAGTATGAGATGAAGAAACCTGAGGGGAAATGGGACTTGAGACAACAGCCAATGCCAGTGATGCAAATCACACGGGAAACTGGCAAGAAGACATCCATCTTCTAAAACTATAACAGATATCAATGTGCCTCTTGACTACAACTGGATGAAAGAAATAACTAGGTAGGAGTGTGGGGATGAGGGGAGGGAAGAGAAATTGATTCACTGTATTTGTAAGAACAGATACTGAAGAGCCAGGTATCTGGTGTATTCCAGTACATTATCTTTTGAAACCAAGATTTCTACTAATCATCAGAAATGATCAAAATTACAAAACATCAGAACTGGCTACGGTAAAGAAAAATTCTTGAACTTGCCAGAAAACATCTGCTGATAAAGACAAACAAGTTACTCATCTAATGTACATGGAACTGGTAGAATTAAATGAAAACAAAAAACACTCGACATACTGCGAAATCATGGAAGCACAAGAATCACCTAATACAACATCACATTTATATAGTGAGACATCTGGCTGTCACAAAGTATTACCAGTAGGCTTAAGGATTTCAGTCTCTTATTTTAAAAGCTTATCAGGATTACCCAGACACTGGTATAATGTTCTCTAGCCACTGCCTGGTTTCTGCAGGCAAGCACAAAATCACGTGGTAACTGCTGCGAGGTGTTGGTGTGTTTACTCGTACTAGAAAGTCTTAAGAAACTTCCTAAATAACCTAAACCTATTAAAAGGAGGTTATGAGGAGAGATCCCTCATAACACTCAAGTCACAAAGTCCAGATTCTACTCAGGAGTATGAATCTCTGAAGAATACTAGAAGAGCAAACTCTTTTTAAAGAGTCTAATGATATTCCAGGAAGGAATTCAGGGTGGAACACAAAATAAGTTATGTCTTAAAAATACAAAACCAAAGAGTATTATATTTGGCCTGTCTGCATAGCTACACAGTACATCATCATCCTTATGACAAGCATCCAGGGATTGAAAAAATGATTGCCAAAGGGAATACCAAGAACTGTTTCACAGATGGAAAAATATGCCCAGATCAACTCCTTGAGGAATGTATAGTGAGATGCAAGAACAAATAGGACTACAGAGATCATGCACTTTAACATGTTAAACCTTGAGCCATCAGCTCCAAGTACCTCCAAGATGATCACGGCTGAAGCACTGGAGGATAAAAACCCAAATGATGCGTGCATTCCCTGGTGGCACTGAAGTAGTTTGAACTGGTACTTAGTGATGTGACATCAGCATAATGATACAGAACTGTGGTGCTCCTGAGTAAGTTTGACTAGAGGGAGCAGGGTTGGAAAACCACAGACTAACCAGAACAGACTAAATAGTAATTATAGGCTCCCCAAGAAGTTGTCTTCTCAGGACAATGCAGCTCATGGAAGAAAGCGGGTAGCTTGTTTTTGACATCTTAGTACATTTTGGGTCAAAACCACATCAGATATCTTCAGAATTACTGAAGCAGGATCTAAGTCCACTCACAGGATACCTGAAAACTTCAGAGTCAAAGGTAAACTCACACAGAAGGCTCTGGAGCTTAACTCCTGTTCATACTTAATAGGAACCTTCCCAGCTGTATGGCCCTTTTCAACCTAAGTATCAGAAAATGTGTGAAAAATGGGACATAGCCCTTTCTGGCATTATGAAACTGAAAACAGGCATTCAAGGAAAGCATCAAATGATGCTAACAAAGCAGGAGAGTGTAACAGACTTAACAAAAGAAGTTACAGTGAACCTTGACTCTATTATACATCACACCACGTGAGAGGAAGGAAAGGTATACACCATAGTCTTTATGCATAATATTAGGGAACTCTGTGGTCTAAAATGACAGTACATTAATATATCCACTGTGGATTCTTCTACCACTCCATACCTTTTATATATACATATATATATATATTTGTGTGTGTGTATTAATATCACTAAGACTTAATCATGTTATGAACAAACACAACTTTTTGATAATATTTACGATCTAAAATTATACTATGACTGTATTTACCCAGCTCTGTGGTCAGGAACAGCTGTCAGAAAGTTGTAGATAGTTTCCATCTTAATCATTTCATTGTACCTCCCTTGCAAGGGATTCACAGTCAAAGAAAGTAAACTATAAATCTGCAAAAAGCCAAAAGGAATCAATTGTTATTCAACTCCACAACAAATAATGAATAAAAAATTTACTTAAGTAAGATTATGAAGCATTCGTGAATTATTACACAGAGAGAACATAAACATATGACATTTCTCTCTTCTTCTCCATGACAAGCAACAATGGGGGTTACAAATAAACTCAGTGGGTTTATCAAGAGCATTTCTGAATTAACCAAATTCCAGCACAGTGATGAATGAACACAGAGCAAAACAGAATAAGTATTGTAGTCTAAAAATGTTAGCATCCATTGTTGTGGTCCTCTTGTCCTTATTATATGAGTTTTATGCACTCAAGAGAATAAGGTCTTTGAAGGGCACCAGGTATTGATTTTAACATGTTTCTATTTCCAGTGCCCATAAAAACATTACCATATAATGTTTAAGGCACCATGAATATTCAGTATATTACATAAACTATTCTATGCATAAATGTAATAGCATATGTATTCAACAGATACTCTCCAGTTACTTCAACACTCCAGTTACTTCAACACTATTTTTATAGAAAATGACAAAATAGAACTGATTTTTGAGGCAAAAAACAGAATTTACATTTCAAAGGGAAAAACATATACCTCTGAATGTTTATTCATTTTTGCCAGGTCAGCTGCTGTTTTCTCATCCTTAGTCTGTAGATTTTTCTCAGCTCCAAGTTCAAGCAACTTTAAAATTACATTTTTATGTCCATAGTGTGCTGCCCATGCTAATGCCTGCATAAGAACAATTTCACTTTACGAAGTGAAATCACACGTTTGAACCACACGTGTTTGAAGAAAAAAACAAAAAAAAATATAACTTTTTTTTTTTTGGGGGGGGGGAGGGGGGGAGGGGGGGGAAAGAAGTCACAGAAGGCTAAGTCACAGGAATACTATTAACTCTAATGTTATACCTAACTAGATACACTTGAGCAGACATGAAAGAAAACAGTCAGTTTTCATGAAACTCAAGTACCTTAAGACTTTCAATTAAGAGTTAGAATGCAAGATTTAAGTATAAATGATGGATGTACTATCAGGTTTAATTCTTTTTATTTATATACATTGTAAAGGGGTCTTTTCCCCACATACACTACTAACATCTACAAGTCCACTTGATAGATTGTAGAATTTTACACAAATTAAGATGATCTTCATTTGCCAGGCTACTTAATCTCAAGTTTCACCACTGTGGTCCTGTACTTATAAAGCCTTTGTATTTAAGTAGCCAACACAAGTCTGAAACTGCATATTGGGTAGCTCTCAAAATGTTGTGCTTCTTAACAGTTCCACATACAGTTAAGTGCTCAAGGACAGGCAACTCATGCAAGATTAGGTTCACAGGAAGTAAAAAATTAAAAAAGTAATCAGAAAGAATCAGAAAGAAAAAAAGTAATTTTTTTCTGATGTGGCAGAATTTGGAATCAAAGACAAATATATTAAAACTATCTAGCAAGACGGTGTGAAACAATATAACAAAGAGCATTTGGGGATACTTGGAGTTCTAAAGGTACATTTAGAAACTGGTTTATGGGTTCCTGGTTTTTGAAAATGTTGTCCTTAGTTATAAGAAACAGAAATAAATCACTTACTGTATATCCATTTTCATCCTGGGCATTTATGTGTGATCCATGAGCAACAAGAAGAGCAACAACTTGAGGATACCCTTTTCTCGCTGCATACATCAGTGGAGTCATTTGTCTCCTGGAAATAAAGGAGAAAGGGGAAAAAAAAACAAACCCTACAACATTAAAACACCAAAAACATTAACGACTGCCAGCCGTGAAGCATTACAGTATAGGGGTACAGTAGTAGATTATAGTTTCCACTTTACTAAACACAGAGAATATCAGCAAAGGGTCCATAAATATTTTTTCAATTGAAATTCATTCCAGAAAAGTGACAATGTTACATTTTACTTCAAAAACTACTTTTAGCAAACACAATACAAGCAAAAAATTTTACATACAGATCATTTAAAAACAAAATTTCTGAGAAGAAATACTTAAAGCTTTGTGGAGGGTGTGTTATAATATGAAATTGAATATTTAAAAATTATGAACTATATAAATACTTGTATACCCTCTCAGCTAAAACAGTGCACATACACAAAAGAATTACAGATCATACCACTCTTGCCAGTGCACAAAGCTCTAGCACAGTGTGCGGAGTATTACTAACATTCAGAATACTTCTGTGTGTTGCTTAAGAGTTTCCCGGGAGTTACCTAAAAATGTCATACGTTTCCAAATTCTAAAAGCATATTAAAGACTGTTGTCCTTTAACCCATTCTTTGTTTCTATTCCCAGAACAGTTTGTTTTGATGCATCCTCTCCTATATACTACTACTACTTGCAGTTGCTGAACAGATGAGTGCTTACAGATATCACCCTTTCTACTGTTCTATTCTTTATATCCCCCAAAGCATAACAAAAACAGTCTACTGATCTTAACAGATGCGTATATATTTTGGTTGAGAAACTCATAAGATGAAGCAATTCTGAATTCCTCTGGAGATTTTGAAAGAAAAAAAAAAATATTGCTGAAAAACCTCTCAAGATATATTACTCAAGTCACGTGGCACACATTTTTCAGAGGAAAAATGCTAGATCATGGAATTGAAAAATACATACTATTAAGAGCAGACAGATGTATCATTGTAACAGTTCTGAGTGAAAATATTTTACTGGTCATGTTTGTAACACATAGCTCTTACAAAAGTCTGCTGGCAAAGATTATTCTGTTTTGGTAGGAAGCAATTTGAGGGAAGGAAAGCTTTTTCCAACACAGTTCAGCTTAATGAATTCAATACTGACCACTAGAGGGACCCTGAAAAGCACATGTAAACCAAAGTCAGTATTTTTTGGACAATCACTTTTGCTTCTAGCATTGCTAGAATTAAGGCCTTGCTCATCTTTGTCATTTCCCATTCACAAAAGGTCTGCAGAGATAATATTTTACACAAGCAGACTTAAAAGTTCAAATGAAGAAATTCTAGACATAATATAAATATGAAAGACCCTTATGATAGGGAAAAAAGTCAATTACTCAGAGATAACCAAAATGAAAGGTAATAGGCCTTCCCAAGACATACACTCAGAAACAGAAAGGTTTTTAGTGATAAAAACAGACTTGCATCAGCCCAAAACTAATTCAACTTACTCTATCCGCTCTTCCAAAGCAGAAGTTCCAACTGAATGCAAGAAGCAACATTTTCACCAAGGGGAAGGGTGAAGCAGTGGAAAAGGTTGCCCGGCAAAGTTGTGTACTCTCCACCCTGGGAGGTTTGCCTCCCTCAGGCTGAATATCAGACCAAGCAAAACTCTGAGAAGCCTGGTCTGATATCACAGCCCTCCAGGCAGACTCCTGGTTTGGGGTAGGAAATGCAATTAAATTGCATTTATACAGTAGATATGAATGGGTACTGTTTAATGTTTAAGACATGCTGCATAACCACCACCTTGGAAATCCAGGTCATTTAACAGGTACATCCACAAGAGGGAGACCAGAGCATTCAGGAAAGCACAACTTGTTTTCCTAACCCTGCAAAAGGCCCCGCCAGTAAGACAGCAAGCTTTAAAATGCCCAAATCCAGTGTTTCTTGCTAAAGCTGAAGAGAATTTAAATGCTTTTGCACATTTTATTCTGCAGTCTAAGAAATGTATATAGCACGTATGTGATAAGCATCTAAATAAAAAGACTACGTTAATGTTTGACCTGAAGAATCCAATGGTCATTTTGAACACAGCTTGGAGACACGCTAGTCTCAGTAATGTGGCATGGAGCTGACTTTTCCAAATACCTCAAAAAGTCCTTTCATATGGCACTATTTGCCACACTGTATTTGCTCATATTGAACATGATACTCAAGTGACATTCAATGTAAAGCAAATATAAGTCTTAAAAGACGTAAGCAACTTACTAATAACACTTAAGCATGATGTCTGTTCCAATCGTAATTGCTTCCAGCTTTATGATATCTAAATAAAACAAAGGAAACTGCACGGCCTCATTCTCCACCTTTAGTCTCCCTGCTTTTATGCTAAGTCTGAAGAAAAAAGACAAAATCAGAGGGCTTTTCAGTTCTCAGGACTACCCAACTTCAACGAGATTTTTTTTTAGGCCCACTTCCTCCTGCCAAAACAATGAAGAAAAATGCAATCACAAGATGCAAAGTTGTATGGTTGGAGCACTCCAGCTTGGATAACCACAGGCCATGATAAAAACAGGTAATGCAGCAACAAGGTTTTCTCACTGTAAAGTGTTCTGAGCACCTTTCTGTATTACCAAGTTTAATTCATGGTGCAGAATTCACCACACCTGACAAATATATATATTCTTAAGTTACTCTCTTCTGTCAAAAATAAGTAAATAAATCCATCTTCCTACAAAGATTTTGGAATGGGGGAGGAAGGGGAGCAAAGGCAAACAGAAGATGCCTTCCTTCTAGACCCAGGACTTCTCCAACTGGGGGGATTTCTGAGGAAAATTCAGTATTTCAGTCTAGTGATCTTGACAATTTAAAGTTATAATTAAAGTTTCATTACTGGATGGATATTCATTAATGAGACTAGTACATCACTAGCATTAGGAAAAAAAACAGAGCAGATCAGAGCTTTTCCTTCCTCTTTTCCTCTTGAGATCCTAAAGCAAGGAAATTATGGCACAAGGCACTCTAATCTTTTAATCTGCAAGCTGAAACCTGCTTCAAATAACCCAGAAGCATCTTCAGAAGTTCTTGGAGCCAGTTTCATCACTTCTGCACTGTTTACTATGCTTGGAATTAAGAAACAAAAATAGTACATCCCCAGCAAGCAGACAAAAGCTATTTACTCCTTTTCTGTTTACTGGGATTTTAAGGGAGAAGACGGGAAACCCTATACAACAAGCAGAACTGGAAGACCACTTTTCAGCAAACTGTGAGCTGCTCTGGTGCACTGTGACACTTTTCTTACATACGACCTACTGGAGCAAGGTAGGACAGTTCTACCTTCTTCAAGCAGAACTTGACAGGAGAATGCAACCTATGGCTCTAATAAGGTAGGGCTGGTAAATGTTGCACATTTAGTTTCAGGATCTCTAGTTTCAAGCTTCGTTTCAAACTGCCAGGTTTTAAAGGTAGACACAAAGTTATCTTATTACCAATTAAGAAAAAAAAGTGAACACAAAAAAAGAGCATGACAAAACTCCACACCATGACATTTCCATTTATTCTTCTCTCTCCTCCTACTGCGTCACCCCAGCACATTTTTACTAGCAAGTCGGTCTAGGTGGGGATAAAGGGGACAGGCACATTCTGATCTAGAGTAATAAAACCAATGAATTACCCACAGGACTAGAAACCTCTGAGTGTTTACAACTTTGCTTTCAAAGCAGGGTAAAGTCTCCAATCAAGAAATTCAGAACCTGCATGGCAAATCCACTCCACTTACCTGATGAAAAAGCAATTCTAAACCAACACCTCCCTCCTCTCCCCCCTCCAAAAAAAAGTACTAGGCGAAGAAGGCCTGAAAAGAGTAAGCTGGAAGTACGAATAATAATTTTAGTGTTCTTGGGATCAAATGTTGCTGATGTAATGCTAATGAACTCCAAACCCACTTTTGTTTTTGTTTCACACAACAGCTGCTCAGGTGACATTCTGAGGCATCAGAGGACACTGTTCCTGTCAGGACACTTCTGGCAAAAACAGCATCTAACGTTGTCACTGTCTCCCAGTATTTTCTACCTCTGCCCAGAATCTGTGGTTAACAATCAAGTCTGTTCATCCCACTGTACAGTCAATACTAGCTGGGAAAAAATCTCATCATTTATCCAATTCCAGACTCTTTCTCCCGACAAAATTAGCTGACAAATAACTGCCAACACTTGTATTTAAAATTCAGCCTTTCAACCTCATTTGTATGACCTATTTTCTTTAGTCTCTCCCTTAGGTCCTACGTTTATGATTCTTGAGATTTTTTCTCATCTCAGATATGGGAAGGGAAGAAACTGGTGGGCGCTGCTCATCTGCACACAGTGCTTGGGAAAATATGCTTTAAAATGTCCTAAATTCTTTTATTTAGTCCCTCTGTACTGATAGGTGAGCAACGTAATGAAGTATGTCTTTCTGTTAAGAGTTCATAGTGCTAGAATAACAATCTCAGAAATTAATGACGTATGTGAAATGTCACAAAGTACCTTGTGTTTTTTTTTCTGAGGCAGATCAAAGATCTTTATTCAATCACTATTAAACTTTATTTAAATGCACTGATTTTCTTGCCATAAATGCACTGCAGTGCAGTAAGTTTTCCCAGGCTATTTACCTTTACTGAAACGTACTATTTGTCATTTGGCAAAAGTTAACTACCACACAATGATAACGTCAAGGTCTTCGAAACTATTATGTGGCAGTGCAGACTTACTATCTTATCAGCAGCAATAAATATCTTGCTAAAATTGAAGTATTACACAATCGCTTTATTCTGAGTATGCAACCTGAAAAAGAGACCTACCTTTTGAACTGGGCAATGTTAAGATGAACATTTCCCCCTTCCATTATCATCTTCTCAAGAAGGTAAAGTAGACTAACATTTTCATTGTGGAAGCATTTTTGATCCTCCTCAAAATAATTCTGAATGTAAGCACAAGTGCAGGCAAATAAATACCATACTTGAATAGTGACTATATTTTAATGTGTACGCATTCACATATATGACAGTGTGTTTCAATCTCTTTATGAAGACAAAGTTCTGGCTTTCCTAATATTCATCTAAAATCTGAATATTTCTAAACATTTTTCTTCACATACACAAAAATTTCATAACCTGTTTCCCAGCAGAAACTAAGGGGAGATCACTGAGCAGGACCTGATTTTGTTAGAAATTAAGAGTGAAGAAAAAAATTCACACAAACAGAAACAAAATCCAATCCACAGCCCAATCCACACAGAACAAGACATGAAGAGCTGATTTCAAAATTGGAGTGAGAATTCACTTTTTCACCTATTTATACCTTCTAACACAGTACTGTCATCAATCATGAATTCTAAATATTCCCCTTACCCATATTACCGTTGGGTTTCTTCTATATGATTTTATGTAAACAAGAACTTGGAGGATGTTATCATCAAAATGCAAGCATACTAAACACTAAATGTGTCCCCAGCAGTAGTTTTATAATTTAGTTATTAGTCGGTCATATTTTTTCCTCCATCTTCTAATAAAACAACAGCTTAACGTTATTAAACCAATGTACCTTCAGGGAAGCACTGCAGGTTAAGAAGTGTTTTAAGGAAAGCCTGCTTTACTTTTTCTGCGCTTACAAAAGGATGCAGTATACCACTACATTTCAGAAGAGGATGGAAGTGAATGATGCAAGACAAGCACAACAAATTTCTTAGGAGAGTATTCACTTAAAGTACAGGTGGTATAGCAGTTCTACAAAGACTTGACAGAGCACCTTACAACACCTTCATATTACCTAACGATTACCTTATTTCTTGCTTATCTTTCAAACCACCTCAGTTGGAACTTATGCTTTGATATGCTACATTCTCAGTAGATAGATTTTTCTTTAGAGCCATAAGTATTTAGTTCCTGATTTTGATTCAGTAAAACACCAGAAGAAAATTTGTTAATCCCTTCTGCTCAGTATTCTGTATTTCCAAACACATTACCTCTCAGACTGCAATTCAAAAATCAGTTTGAGATTTCTCACTAAAATGTCCAATTCATGCAAACTAAGTGAGCCAGAGGGGGAGTAAAGAAAAAAGTAGAAAAAAAAAAGTAATTTCAGTGCATCTTTTCCAAATCAAGTGAAATCAAGAGTCCACACAGGCTGTCCTGCCAACTCAACAGAGAAAGGATAAATACCAACCTTTCTGTACTACACTTTACATTCACACAAACACATTCCTTAAGCTGATCACACAGGAAGACATCTCACAACAATCTCAACTCATGTCCTCTTATGGATGATATGGAAATGCAAAACACTAACAACATGGGCACGGTGGGACTGGAGCACCACTCAGGTCTGTACTGATTCCTCATGCTCCTAGGAGCACGTTTAGTGGGTTCCCTCCTACTGTTTCAGAATAAGTAGCTCTAATGATGAAGCAGCAAGCACAGAAGTTAGGTATCATGAAGGAAAAAAGGGAGCACAAAGACTTTTCAAAAATCCAAGCCTTGCTATTTAACCTCTACTCATTTTGTGCAAACTTAGATTGTCACATTCTTATCTTTCTGTTTTAGAAAGATTGCTCTTCCAAAAATGAAAAAGGATGAACATAATATCGGATGTACACTAAAATAGCTTATACGTTAGCACAAGGTTCTAGGGTGCAAAGAAAGATAACATAAATAGTTGTATATAAAACCGACTATGCATAACACACACTAAGTTTATAAATACAGTTTTGCCCTTAAAATTCCTATCTCTTGTGTCAGAATCCAAGCTTTTTTTCCAAAGCTTAGTAAAAGGCCTTTAAAGCATAAACTAGCAACTCTGCACCCTGGCTTACATTTTAAAGCACTGAGGACAAAGTTTAATGACGCAGAGACCCCACTTTTTTTCAAGTGGATTGTTTAATGCAACACCCAGTTATCTGAGGGTAACAATATGTAATTATTTAAGAGTTGAAGTTCCCTTCTTTCATGGATAGCATTTGATAAAAACGGCTTTTTTTTTTTTTTTAAAAATCACACATCAGTGACACTTCAGTATAACTATGTTTCCTCTCTGCCTAGCAGTGCAACGCTTACAATGAGGTCCAGGGCCCAAACAAAACATCTAAACTCTAATAAGGAGATGGGGGGGGGGGGGGGGGGGGG
>JAYECN010060829.1:0-28415 GCA_035222435.1 Microcambeva ribeirae | reverse complement strand
CCTGCGTGTGCAGGGGGGTTGGACTAGATGATCTCTAGAGGTCCCTTCCAACCCTAAGCATTCTATGATTCTATGACCAAATCCAGGGAGACTCCAGCCTTCAGCAACAAGTTCCTTTGGGAAAGGCATCACAGCACAAAACTCATTCATATGGTCTGTGCAGAAAGGGTAGGGGAAGGATAAAACCCACTGAACCAAAAAAAGTCTGGTTGATGACATTTCCAAGTTCTCTGGGAGTAAAGTCAACAGCGCATAGTATCTTTACCCTTTTCTCCTGTTGATTCTTAAATCTCTTCCCCAGAGCACAGCACAATCAACATTTCTGTACAGCTGAATTATACATTAGCCTTATACCAGGTAAAGCTGCCACACAGCACCCTCTGCTTCTCAGTCTGCTAGTTCCCAGCCCCTGTCACAGGGATCTACTTCCATATCCCTCTCCATGCCCTGCTGAGTGGATGGGCAGTGTCTGCCACCAGAGCAAGGGACCTGTCACCTGCCAGCTGCACATTTGAGATATACTCCACTGAAAAATGGGCACAGCTTATTTATCTTCAGATTTACAGGATAGGCCTGCAGTGTCAGCTCTAATGAATAGTCCCTGATGATGCTACACACCCTCAAAATACTGCAGGAAAAAGCACATTTTCCAGCTGCTTTTGTGCCTTATGCCAGAGTACATTTCTATCAGCAATTTCCTTTTAAATATTCTGAGGATTGCTGCAAGTTTTTCATAATGGCCATAATGCAGGAAAGGGAAGGAGAAAAGCAGTCAACACTTCTGTCTATACATTGAAATTAAGGGGACTTGCATGAAAAGCACAGATGGAAAAGTCCTGGGAATTAACGAAGGAGCTTCCAGCTTCCTGTGCCTGCAGGTGTCACACAGACCAGCAGCAACCAGGCTGCAACAGATGTGGACAGGGACCAATGTCCCCGTGCAGGGCTGGAGTGCCACCGGGCTGGGACAGCTGTCCCGGGACAGCCCCGCCAAGCCTTGTTCGTGCTGCTCCCCCTCATGGGCACAGGGGTTACTGCCGGCTGCTTCACGAGCCGCTTGGGAAACACAAATCCCAGCCCCGGCCCAGCGCGAGGCTGCGGGCGCTGCTCCCGGAGCGGGGACAGGCCGCACAGAGCCCATCGCGTGTGCTCGGGGCTGCGCTGGGGTCCTGCCCGGGACAGGAGAGGATCACACCGATGGCTGAGCCCAAAGGCGCTCCGTGTCTGTGCACACACCAGCGGGAGATGGTGCTTCCTCCTCCAGGGCACAGGGACAGCCAGAGTCTGCGTCTGGAGCAGCTCTAGCACTGGTGATAGCTCAGAGTCCATCTGGGAGAGCCTCCCGAATCCCCTTCAGGGCAAGTCATTCTTGATTTGAGCTCCCAGGAACACCACTACTAACCACAGGAACACCCCCTTTAAACTAAAAAGGCAGCAGAAACATTCTTATCAGCACTAACTCCAGGTTCCTCATCAGCAATAAGCCCACATTCCTCTTACCTGAGACTCAGTAGACAGATACCTCCTAGAGCCGAACGCCGCCTGCCAGACCTACTCTCTGCCTCGTGCCATAGGAGCCTGCCCAGCGCCACACCAAGGTGCCCCCACGCTCCCCAAGCCTCAGCCTGCGCCTCCACAGCAGCCTCTGCTCCCCTTCGCTGCTACCAGCCACCCAGCAAGGCACCGGGGAGGCAGCTGGAGGCAGGGGAATTCCTGAAAGGCTGGGAGGAGAAGGGGCAAAGCACCTCCCAGCGGGTGTGGGACAAGAGAGCGCCTGTCAGGAGGCTGAGGCAGCCAACAAACTGGTCAGGCCTGTTGCGGCCTCTGCCCAGAGCTGGCTCCGCACAGGAGAGGCTCCAGCAGCCTCCGCTCCTGCCCCAGTTTGGGAGGAGGGAAAGAAAGGGGCTTGGTAGGATCTAAGAGTCAGGCGAAACTTAGCCATTCTCAAAGGCAATATTTGCCAGCTAAAGAACATAAAATATTAGAATTCAACTAATGCAAAACACAACAGAACAAGCTTTCTTCATGGGTTTTGCTTTCTGTATGTGCATTTCTTTCTATAGCCCTAGTTTTGTTGCTCAGCATTACAAGCTGTGTTCTTACTTCTCTCCTTCTTCCCTTGCTAATGTTCTTCTATTGCAGGGACTGTGAAGAATTAAGAGAGCCAAGAGAGCCCGCATCACTTTTAAAAAAAAAAAAAAAAAAACCACACACACACAGCGACTGCCACCTGCCTTCATGTGGAAGGAAAGAGAATCCATGGATGTTTCACAACAGTTCCATTTGATCTAGAAATACAATCTACTATGGCTTTCTTGTGCCTTTAATATTCAGTCCAATTCTCTCACTGAGTGTTTCAATAGCTGTTTTGTCAACTATTATAACTGACCTACAAGCAACACCTCTACACAGCCAGGATTTAATTGCAGTGATTTTGGTCTCCCCACCACCCTACTGAGGAAAATGTTGATCCCACTTTGGCCTGGCTGCATTTTAGTGCCAACAAGCACAGGAGGTCGCAGCCCAGGACAGCAGAAGTTCCCCCTGATTACACCAGAAGCAAGATCAGTTCATATCAGCTCAAAACTCTCAGAGCTCAGGTCAGTTTTCCTCATTTTGCCCAATATAATGAGCTCCTGGTGAGAAGCCAAGCTGCTAGAGCCTCGGTCTGCATTATCAGTTCCCTGTGGGTACTGCTTGGCTCTGTCACTGCCACAGCTATTGGAGTCCATGGAGCACACGGAGCCCCTTCACCAGGTGCCCTGCACCAGTCACACAGCTTCAGCACAGCCCCGTAACCAGCTCGCCTGGCTGCAGAAGTCAAGATGCCTGGCTTGGAGATTTGGATTTTCAGAATTTAACCTGTATACTGGGCACTGTACTGTGTGTGATCACATCTGGCACGCTTTGGACTACTTTGAGAAGCCTTTATAAATTTATACCTTTAGTTCTGGTGCAGTCTCCTGCTTCTGCTTAAATCTCACTTTAATAGCCTTCTGCTTTGCACTACCATGTATAATTTCATACTTCTAATCATTTGATTCCTTGTTCTATCCCAATCCTTTCTGGGATGCTATAGCAGAGACAACAGAAAGTCAGTTTTGCCTACAAGAGTCTCACACATTTGTATGGGGTGCAGCTCTTCAAAACAAGCTCCATGTCCCAGCCTGCTAGGAGACAGCTCAGCCCACAGATTAAACCGGTATAATTTGGCAGCAGTGTCTTTAAATCATGGCCTTGCTCCTTGATAATGTTTCTGGTGCTCCCTTTTCCAGCAGCTGTTATTACTGCCTGCCTTCCTGCATTAGAGATGCAAAACCCACCTTGCTCTAAACACCTTTTAAGTTCATCTCTGCATAAATCTTCCCTCCAGTAGATTAATGAATGAACTGTTTCCAAGGTACAGAAATATACGTTGCCTAATTACAGGAGTCAGGCTGAAGCAGATCCTTTAAACAAACACATCCTGAGTAAGCTCTTCTAGCCCAATCCTTCCCCTCTTCCCCCCAGGAACACTTGCCAAGCAGTTCCTCCAAGCAGAGGACAACTTCATTGCTGCAGGACCGGTCTTTCCAAGACGCACAGCTCTGCAGCCTGTTTGAATCCTGCTCTCATTCAGACAGTCTTTCCAAATTGCCTCCCAGGTGAATTTTGCTGCATTTCTGCACCTAAACACCTGCGCTTCAGAAAGCGGCTCTACCAGTTAAAACCACCCAGGACCCAGCTGAGATTTCCCAGCCTCTCCAGCTTTTCTCTGGAGCAGTGGTGGCCTCCCAGCCACACAGCACCCTGCATGGGCTGTCACAGCTGACCTTCCACTGCAGCAGAGCCCAAAAGCTGTAGTACGCTAAGAAATCTGATGCAAAATTTGGCCATTCACTTGACCTGGTGCTTCTCCTGCAGCACCAGTCCACTCTAGGGTAGCAACTCACACCAAAAAGCATGAGACAGGGACAAAATAATAGTTTGACTCCAAGGGGAAATGGGTAGGTTTGATCTGGCACAGCAGACTTGCACTTCTCTCAGTCCCAGTGAAGCTCTTTACACATGAAATTTAAATCAGGCTCTGCTTAATGTACACTAATTGGTTAATGCCTGGATTCCAACAAGTACATGGCACTGGTTTTACCCCAGATTAAAGGATGAAACTGCTCAGTTTTAGGAGACTCTCAGAGCATCCCCTGCCACCCCAGCTCTGATCACCGGGCCTGAGGTACACTAGAGGGCAGCTGGGACAAGACTCAGCTCCTACTGCCCCAACCTCCAGGCAAGCGGAGAGCCTCCCCAGCCAAACAGGCCTCTGATTTTGTGTGCCCATTTCCACAGGCAGAACCCACTGCATTTGCCCAGCACCCATTTTCCACACAGAGTGGCACCAGAGTGTCCAGCCTGCACACCCTAAAACTACTCTGTTCATCTAAACCACATGAGTGAATTTGCCAAAGCGATGGCATCAGGAGGGAAAATAAGGAGCTGCCTTTTCCCTGCGCATGACTCAGGCAGGACGGCTTTATCTCTTCCTCCTCAGAGGTCAGCACTAGTGCCCCAAATGCTCAGAGCCAATGCCCAGGTCTAACATACAGCTACAGTCTGACATTTTCCCCCTCAAGAGCACTGGCAGTTAGTGTACTATATAGAGAATGTTTCCACAGAAACCTCCCCAGGACCCCAAGAGCAGAAGCAGCCAGTCAGATACTCACAGAGAATACAAACCCAGGAGCTCCTAAAAAGAGCAAGTCATAATTTTGTCAATTTATGCCAGGTAAGTACAAATCAAAGCAGCAGTGCCAGCAATGACAAACACACTGCCTTCCCCTTGGAAGAGTCCCATCACAAGAACAACCCAGATGATGCTTTTGAGCTCCCTTCCTCACCCCTGCTTGAAGCTACAAGACCTCAGCCCATTTCTACAGGATTTACTCAGTTTAAGTATCTATTTTCTTGGTAAGCTCTCATCAGGTTCTAATTGCCTTTGTCTGGCAGTAGCATAATTATATGTTATGCTGGAGGGGAAAGACACTACCTTAAAATCACCATTCTGCTAAATTCTCACAAGGTCTGAATAACCTCCAGCAGGACTGGTTTGCTTTTATCAATAGGTTGTTAACCAGATCAAAACAGGTTTAGGGGAAGTTTCCAGATGCTCCCTTTTTTGATAGCCTCCCATTTGTGTGAAGGACTAACCACCTGACCCAAAGCACTGAAGTCACTTGGAGTTCCCTTTCCACTTGGAATTAGTCACTCAGAGCAGAGGACAGGTCTCCAGTGGTTGAACCCAGCACAGCTCCACAGGCTGCTCCAGGAGACTTGGGACACATAAATCACCTGGCTTAATCTTGCTCAGATATGTTAATTGACTCAATGCAGTTCTTTCACAGCCAAATAGTTATCTAGGAGAAAAAAATGGCTTTCAGACTAGTTTCTACCTATTTTTTTTCGCGCTGGCAAGCTCAAATGTTCCATAAAAACATTTTCTCATCCCTTAACAGATTTTCATCTGAAAGAGCAGAGCAAAGGTCACACTCAGCTCTTACTAGAAAGTTAGCCTAGAGCAATTTAACTTTGCAAAACATTCACCACAGAAAGCAGCAGCTCAAGTCACTTTTTTAGATACCTGCAGTATCTCCAATACTTGGACAGAATGAAACACTAGCCCTCTTTTGGGGTTGCCTATTGCTTTAATTTTCTTCATGCATGAATTTTCAGACAGATTAAAAATGAAAGAATCAGGCTGAAGTCCATCATACCACTTTACAAGCAATAATTCTGTAGATTTTTTTAATTATTCTGAAGCCTCAGTAATTTAGCAGTGCATATTGATTTGGGAAGTGGACAAAGCAAGTAGGGAGTATGCAGTGACAGCCAGCAATAACTGCTGAGAAAGAAGACTAAGCAAATATATATATCTATTCATCTCACTAAGTCACAGAAAGATCAGAGAAAGTCAATCTGTTCCCTTGCTTGAAAACAATGGCAAACTTCCCATGGGTTTAAACAAAAACCAGCTTTAAGCCTTGAAAGTCTGGCTACAAAAAGAAAACCTGACCATATTATCTAGAGACCTGAAGATTACTGAAGGTTATTCCAGAGCCAGAAATTCACATAAAACGCACCTTTTGTTTGACCAAAAACATTACACGACAGCAATCCTTTAAATGACCTTAAGCTTCACAGCTTTCACATCCAGCATAAAAATATTGGGAATTTCTACAGCTGGGCCTGTGATCAGGCTGCTCTTCGAGTCTGCTGAGCTGAATTTGCACCCAACAACCCCAGGTTCCTGCAGGAGCCTCCCTTTCACTTCTGGGGACTCACACCGGGGAAGGACCATGTGTGTCTGGCAAGGGGGACAGCACCAGGGCTCTATCTCAGGTAATTCAGATCTTCCCTGAAACTTCACAGCTTCTGCACAGACCTTCCAGGAAGCTCCCCCAGGGTTAACAACTCCCTGGCTCCTGCAAAACCTCCCATCTAGAGCCCCGAGGCACTACAAGCTTCTCCCTCGAGTAACACATGGAAACCTGCTGGTCCCCTCCTTGGAGCAGGACTGGATTCTAGCCTCTGAAACCCAGAGCAAAAAGGGAACAGAGCAAACAGAAGGGATTAGTGTTATAAATTAATTAACACAATGCCAAATCCCAGTTTATTCACTTCATCCCACGGGGAGAATATTCTCCTTCTCAGAGCAGGAGAGAAAGCCCAGACAAGCAGAGTTTGAGAGTTAACTAATTCTCCCTTTTTGTTCCACATTATTCTAATTAAAGGATTGTGATTGTAGCAAGTGTCCAATCTTGCACTTGCATTAATCTGCAGGGCCCTAGCAAGCAACTTGGCTCGTCTTGGTTTAAGTTCCTGAACACAATTGCTAAAAAAGACTGTTCTGATGCATGGCACAATATGAAGTTTTCCTATATTAACTCAGGAGAGAAGCGCCTTCCTGCAGAGCCGTAACTGCACCGCATTCCTCATGGAGCCTTATATTCTCCAAGCTGTTTTCCAGTCAAGCACACACCAATTGCACAGCAATAGCAGTGCACACAAAGAAGCTCTCAATTTATTGTTACATGACACATCCAGAAGCAAAGAGATTTTTCATTTAAGAAAAAACAAATGAAAAAAGTGTGTACTGAAAATACAGTTGCTCAAAATGAGTCTCCTGCATCAGCTGGGAGGAGGAGCACATGACAGTGATGAGCACTCACCTGCCCGTGCAGAGCCCATCAGCATCCCTAGAAGGCACCAGGCACTAGCTGGGCTCCCCTTCCCCAGCTAGCAGCCAGGAGCCGGCTCAGACCCTGCTCACCCCTTCTCTGACACTTGCAAGGATGCAGCAAAAGGGGGGAGCCCAGCCCTGGCCTGCTGCATTGCCAAAGGCAAGAGAAGGAGCTCAGGGCTCTGCAGTCACGTGTTTTCAAGCACTTATCTTCCATCTTCCTCCAGAAGGGAAGCACTTAACACAGACAGGCAGGACACCTGCCTTGGGAAACCTCTTGCCAGGAAGTACAGGCTCCTATTTATGAGCTGTTACTTTCCACAGAAATTGGGAAGCTATCTTGAGAAGGGCTGAGGAAGACTAGAGCCTGGCAGACTCCCCACAGAAGCACTGTGCTCCCAGTCCCCCTCCCAGCCTACCAGGTCAACAGCAGCTGCTCCATTAAAAGAAAATAGGACTCAAGCAAATTCAGGGACTGCCACAAAGCATGAAAGGAGGCAGCTTTCTGAAGCCTCAGGGGGGCCAGAGCACCACACTGTCCTCAGGGGCACCCAGGACTGCTGCAGGGCGCGCAGCACCCGAGCAGGGCAGCTGGGCCCCTGCCCAGGGCAGACCAGCATGAACCAGCAAGGGCCCACGTGCAGAGCCAAGGCCCAAGGCACTCCAAGTCACTTCTCAGATGTCCCCATGTGTTCACTTCAGCTGAGAGCTGAGCAGTTTTTCCTCCCCCTTTCAATTGGGAAAGGCCAAGCACCAGGCTAGCTTATATATATATATACACACACACACACATATGCAGCAGCTAGCTAATACCAAATTGAAGTGGCTTCTATAATTAGCACTTTGTAGTGATCCCTGAACTCTGAAGCACCTTTCTGAACAGCTCTTTGCAAGAGTCATGTCCCCATACAGCTACCCTGGGGTTCAGCATAGCTCAAAACACACCCATTCCCCCAATAGACCAGTTTTCTTCTCTAGAAGATGGCAACCTGAAAGTGAAACAGTGCAAAGTGCTAGTTCCAAGGAGAACCTGAATATCAGGAGTTCAGCTTCCTTTGTCAAGCATGTACAAAGAATTTAGCTTTTTCTTTTGCAGACAGCAAAAACTGCAGGCTCCCAGAGAAAATATACTCAAAACAACTTAAGCTGATAGGAAGGGTGGGAAGAGGAAGCACCACATTACTCAGTCATGTTGCTTGCAAATGCAGAGACTGCCAATTCTGTGAAATGGGGTGAAAGCTACTCATTTTGTGTAGGACAACTCACCAAATCTACAGGAATTTGCCCTCAGAGCTCTTTCCCTAGCTGTAGCAATGCCTGCCCTTTGAGGTCATGAATAACCTCTAATAGATAACATTTGCACTTTCAGAAACTCCCTTTAAGTTGTCCACAGGGAATCACATAATTATGGGATGAAAGATGAAGCTTTGTCTGGATTAAGAATACAAAAAAGCCAGAGAAACATTACAGAATTAATATCATTTGGGCTTCTTTCCATTTACCTTTTGAGGTTCAATATCTTCAAGATTTCCTCAACAGCCATGAAAACTACAAGCCTAATAGAAGGAAGAATACCTATTGCAATGTCAAGACTCCAAGAGCTTAATCTGTAAAATACAAGAAAAAGACAAAATGAGAGAACTAGTCTGTCAGAGCTGGAAACATGATGCAGATTTATCACTGCCCCATCATTACTAGGGAGGCCTGGAGCTTTGGCAGCATCCAAAAACTCTGCAAAGGACAGTAAGGGTGGGCAGGATCCATTCTTAGGGCACAGACCAGCCTCTTAAATGACAGGGGTTAGGACAAGAGCTTCCTCTAAGGCTGCCTGCTCTGTAGCTCTTCTGTATGGAGCAGCAACTCTCAGCTGGCTCCTGTCCCTTAAAATCACTTCCATCTGCCTTAGCCTGGACTGATAGCCCAGCTCCTGGTGTAAACAAGGCAATCACAACCAAGCAGCTCCTCACTCCACACCCCACAGTGCTTTCCCTGCTGGGAAGGGCACTTTCCAAAACCCTTCCTAACTCTGTGGACAGGCTTGCCTGCTCCCACCTCACTTCCCACAGCATGGGAGAAGTGCAGGGGCAGCTCCCACCAAAATCACCCCAGCTACATGGGAGGAAGTTTCAGAATAACTTGCTTCCTGAGAAGGAACGGAGTATTTAAAAAAAAAAAAAAAAAACACACACAATATTTCCCTCCTGCACTTACAGATGCATCATGGGCTGACACCAAGTCATAGCATCTGTAGATCATCTGCCTGCTGTTCTCCCAAAGCCAACTCAGCAGCATTTGATCTACAACAAGCCTCAAAAGCAGCTTTAACCCTTCCTGCCAATACACACATACTCATTTTCAGCATGTAAAAGCCTGAGTATGGTTTTCAAATCTTTATTTCAAGCCAAAATATAAAGAGCTTCTTTCTACAAAGCTAGAGCATAAGTATTTTTCAGCACTAGAAAGATTTTCTTTATGGAGCCCATTCCTGGTATGTGCTTCACTTCCCCTGTCCGTGACAAGGGAAGTACCTCATCTAACATCTAACTTAACACAGAAAGTAGGTTTTCAAGCAGGAAACAGCAAGTCTCAGCCCAGGGCCCCACAGGTAGAGGCACAATCCTTCCCCCAAGCAACTCAAATGGCACTGAAATGTGAAGTTAAAAAAAAGTCCTGCAATAATCTACTTTTACTGTCCCCTCCCCCTGCCTCCTTTTTTGTTGTTACTAAGTGCTTCGTATACTATTAGGAAGAGATTTCATGTTCAGGCTCCAGGAATCCAACTATTTAATCCCTCAAACACCCAGCACAGAGCTACAAGAGCTGAGGCTCCTGACAGCAAATCCATCACCTTGTATCATCTCAGCATATCCTCTCGGGAAGAGGGATCATTCCTCTCCACTTTGGGCAGGAACTTCACATCCCAGGTGCTTTTTCCTTAATCTTTAGGGAAACATCAGCATGTTTTCACATCTTTTTTTCACCTCTTCTTAGTAGCTCTCCCAAATAACAGAATGGTACTTAAACAAGATAGAAACACACACACTTAAAATAAGCTAATTAACCATCTCAGTGAAATCAGCATGGCTTAAGGCCTTAAGCAAGGCTGATACATGCAGTTTTATCAGACTTTCTTCTTCCAAGTGGTGCTTATCCCTCTACTCACATTTAGTTCCCTGCTGGGGAGTCATTCTCCAGATCAAGATGGGATCAGCCCAGACTTCATACTGGCCTTAAAAGCTGAACCATCCGCTACTGGCTGCAGTGTTCCCAGGAACTGGCCAGCAAGAGCCCTCTGGGGCCAAAGGGGTGAATGTCCGTTCAGACAGAAGGATAAATGAGAGCTTAGAGGAGGTGAACCCTCCCATACCATCCTAGGTAGTGAAGAGCCTGGTTTTTGAAGTACCATAGTTTCTACCAATCCAAGTAGAAAACAATCTTGTTTACTCACTAAGAGACAGTAAGATCTGCTGCCCAGAGAGAATGCCTTTACTTTCCTGCTAAATCCTGATTTTATTCCACTTTATCCAGCTGTCATCTTCTCTTGTAAGACATATTTACTCATCTTAAATGAAGAAAGAAGGTGAAGAGGAAAAGGGTGGAAAGCAGAGAACCTCTCAAAACCAGTTTTCTTATCCTGCCCCCTCGTTTTGATTTGCAGCATTTACTGCAGCAAAGCATCTGTGCAACAGATACCAGAGCAAATCTCTTTTGTCAGGGATTCACACAAACCTTTAATACCAATGGCAGAAATCTTCAAATTCAGCAACATGAGCCCTGCTGCATAGGACATTTCCCCCAATCAAGATAAGCCCATGAGACTCGAGGTACCTGTTCTTATTCATATCTTTTGGCAATTCAGCATGAGATGCTACTTTTGATACCCACTCACACAAGACTTATGGATTCCAAAGCATTCCCAGGGATTTTTCCAGCAGCCAGGAGGGCAAGCATTATTGCATTTCTAGGACCCAGACCAGTTTCCACATCCCAAGGTGGCAGGAGCCACCAGGCTCCTGGCCCTGCACCCTTATCACACTCAGGAGCTCTGCCCTTGCTCTCACCAACCCTCCTCTTTCCCCCATCACCCACAAGCACTGCTTCCCCACACACTTCCCACGTCCCTTGCTTTGCTCTGGAGGCTTTTCGGCATCTCCAGAGCGGTCAGGTGCCCATGGGGATAGTGCAATGCTCCCCCTCCCCTGGAGGGGGGCAGTAGGTGACAGGGCTGCCCTGGGCATCTGTCTCTTGCTTTAGGGCCCAGGGTGCTCCCCAGCAAGGGGTTGCGCCAGACAAGCCGACCGCGCTCACTGCATCGCCCCGGCCAGGGAAGCTGCAGCTCCAGGGGCCGATTGCAGCCTGCACAAAACCTGCAGAAGGCCAAGCCAGGGCAGCCCGTCCTGCAATACCCATTACCTATTCATCTCCAGGAAAAGCACTGAGAACAGCAGCCCAGCCCTCTCCTCCTGTGCCCATCTGCAAATTCATCTATCTTTGCCAGGACACATTTGGTTAAAATATCAGGACACCAAAACCCCAAGCCACGAATCAGTGTCTGACACTGGCAAGAGAGCCCCGTGCAAGCAGCAATCTGCAGAAAGCTGCTCCTGCACTCACCCCGCTGCTGTTTGGGAGATTTTCCTTCCTCGAGAGGATCACAGCAACAAAGAGGGAGCATAAAGAGAGAGGTGGGAGGACTGCAGCAGCACAGGGGAGATGAGGAGCCGGGGACTCCTTTTCTTTGATGTTCTGGTGATCACGTCACAGCAATTACTATGCTGAAGGCTGTGCTCTATCGCTGGTAAATAAATCATGTGAGGAAATTAATTGCACCACAAGTCACTGCAGGTAAAAATGATAACAGAAGTCAAAGAACTTCAGACACATAGAGGATAAACTTCAAAACAGCAGTAAAAAAAAATACAGACTAATGTATACTTTGGAATATTTCTCCAGTAACTGTAAAATCCTAGGCCTGAACAGGAGATTTCAGATCCATCCACAGTGCTTTGGGAAATAAAGCCAGCAATTGATCTTATGTATCCTATCAGAGACAGGAAAAGGATGAAGAGCCAGAGAGAACATTTCTATGGGGAAGAGTCTGGCACTTGGGTTTCTGGAGATGTCTTGTCATGGCATTACAAAGTGATAGACTAATTAGCTTTCTTCATTAGAGAGAACTCCATATCCCACCATCTCTTTCTTTTTCCCTTCCCACTGCAGCTAGTGAATGACCTGATCTATAACATAGCATGATTAGATGGAATCCCAACCCCATTACATTTCCCAGGGCATTCCAATGTAAAGGGGCAGCCCAAGCATGAGGTCCTGATCAGTTCCCTCAGATGCTGCCCCACGCAGATACCTACTACACACATGAGCAGACACTGCCACATGAAGATCAAGAGACTGGCCCAAGATCACAAGAAAGGCCATGCTGAGGCTAGAACAGCTGATGCTCTAGCTACACTGCCATGCTGTGAAAGGAGACTTCACAAAACACACTAAGCAAACAAAAGACATGTTAAAACCTCCTGGGTTTGGGTCAAAGGCAGCACAGGAGCGTCCAGGACTCCCTGCGTGTCCCTGCTCCCAGGCCTTGTACCTGCACCAGACTGCAGCTCTGGGGACAGTGTGGGGCAGCGAAGAGGGAAGGAAGAGGGTGAGGACAGGATGCAGCTCCAACACACAGACCTTGGCCTTGCCCTGCCCATAGGGTTATCTTCTCTCCCAGGTTACTTTCTGTTCCCTCCCATGTAGACTCTTCTTTGGCAAATGTAACTTCCTTAGCTGATGGCCCCGAGCACAACCTTCTCCCACCAGCCCATCCCTCTGCTCCAGACACCCTCTTCAAACACCTGCTCTGCAATTCAGAACATCCTTAAACTCCTCCATCAGCTCAGTATTTGGCTATAATCCCCCTTGGATCTAAAATGTTTATACAGTATTACTTACAATATTTAGCTCAAAGATGATTAATTTGGTTCTCTGATTTTTGGCTTCACTTTGATTTCAAGGCTGTAACAGTCTAATTTTCAGTACTTTATGGACCTTACCTTGAAACAAAGGACCTATGAATCTGATAGACTTGTTCATAGCCTTGAAGTGGATGACTTTAAAGTCAGTTCCATGATTACTCCCCACCCTGTTTCAGCCCATCTAGTGTTGGTGGAAGCACAAAGTCCGCAATCCCACTTGTGACAGCTGCACCACAAACCTTGCAGACCTGTAAGCAGCCGCCCTGCTTGCAAGAATCCCAAGCCCAGAGCTCACACAGGAGAAGGAATCTCAAGGGCATTTTTTAAGTTCTCTCTGCACTTTCCTACCCCATTAGAGAGGCAACACTAGACATGATGCATGGGGAGCTGCTCACAGGTTCCTCAAGCACTTACAGCCAGTCCCAGCACAGCTCTGCAGCCCTGCCTGAGGCAGCAGCCGCTGTATTAGGGCATCCTGCTTCTGTCTGGGGAAGCCGCCAGGGCCAGCTCTGGGCCCAGATAGAGCCACCCAGCTGTAAAACACTTTAAAACCTCCAAGGCCCTGGGAATGGCCTTGAGTATTTCCTGAAAAGACTACATTTGCTGCAAAACACAGGGTTATCATCCACAGCAGAAAATAAGGCGGGTCACTGCAGCTGAGACCTGCTTGCAACACGGTAGCTGCCTTGCTATAGTGCATTACATAGGTGACATCTGTCAAACATGAGCACAGGCTTTGCCATTAATTTCTATAGGACCAGGGTCTGAGCTCGAGCTCCCTGCAAGTGTATAATGAGTAACAGCCAAGTTGGTTTCTCTTCCTGCAGGGAACTCCCTTCATAGCTCTACAAACATCCTTGTGCAGCTGGTGGTCCTTTGATTTTCATGTCAAGTTCCCCAGGACCTGACAGATTCACATTGTTTATTTTCAGTTAACTTTTACAAACAAGCAAGGGAAACAGTCAGGATAACCAAGACTAGGGTGTATCAAGCCATAACACTGCCTGGTCTTGCTGCATTGCCTCGTCATTGACGGGCTGTGAGGCTTTTAACACATTCTGGAGAATTCAGACCTTTCCATCAGTTTATGGAACACATTCAGGTTCTTCATTGCTTGCAATAGCTTTACTTAAGTACAGCAGCTACCTCAATAAATACTACTGTTCCTATAAAAAAATTTATACATCATTCCTTTCAAGAGTATGTGGGAATCAGAGGCTAGACACTGTGGTGATTTGAAGGCCTATTTCCCAGTCAGGAAGTAAGGTTTAGAATGGCTATGTGCAGGCTCATCTCTGGAAAAAAACAAAACAGATTTGAGAAGTTCCTTCTCAAAAAAAATCCATGGGGCAGGGGGGAACTTCAAAATATGCTAAATGGGGCTGTAACAGGATTACTGCTGGAAATAAATGGATCAAAGCAAAAAAGTCAGAAACACACAAAACCTTGAGCATCACAAAGTCAAACTCATTTAAGCTACACCAAGGTTAAGGTGCACTGTGCTGCTTTCAGGGCAACCATAAGCTGAGATATTTCTTGCATATCCTCAGCTCTGCAGAGCTGGGGCTGTAACAGCCCTGCACTGAGTTGATGATGACTTGTACCACTAGTTCAAACCTAGTGCTCTTTTCCTGCCAATTCCTTGGTCCCTGCTACTAAGCCAGTAAGTTACAAGCCTGTTGGCATGTGGTCAGCTCAGGCTCCTAGCTGGGTAAGCTGGGGATAATTGACTGCCCCAGTGGGCCCTGGCCTGATCTTGTTTCACCTTTAACACCACAGGTGATTAAAGACGGAGCAAAGAGAGAGCATGTGAGGTTAGGGAACGCAGAAATTAATAAGTAGTTTTAGTTTCCTCTTTTCTACTGTACTCCAAAAAATTCAACTAACAAAACCTTAGACAGGAAAAAAAAAATCACAGTCTCACAGTCTAAGTCCCCAGTCACTGCAATGGTGAGATTCTGATTTCAGCAGTTCCATTTTCTCAGTACCAGTACCAAAGCGGTTATTCTGCACAGACACAACAAAATGCTGCATTCAGGCTTTACATGTGCTGGGAGAAATGTTCAAAACATTTCCCCAGCAAGAAGTATGGCAAAAGAAATTATCAAAAATCATTTTTATTCCCTTCTCTCAGAGGAAGGGAAACAAGAATAGAGCTCATTCACTGTATTGCTTCTCTGCAAGAGTGTCAACAATTGCTCTGTAGAAGGAAGTCCTTTAAAAAAAGAAAAAAAAAAAGTCCAATGCCCCTTTTGTAAAGTTCTCATCCATCACATCACATTAAGAGAGACCCAAGAGGCTCTGCTGCTGCTTTACCAAGATTTAATATGGAGATTTCCCCCTCATTTCACACTGTTTGGAAGCATTAAACATTAGAGGTTTAGAAGCTCCTACAGGGCCCTTCTATTTAAAACCACCCTTCTGCAGGGAATGGTTACTTTTTTTTTTTAAAAGAAAAAAAAAAAAAAAAAGACGTTTTGGGGGAAACAAAGTCAGAAGGCTGCCCAAATGCTGAGACATGCAGCAAATGCATAAATCCTGCTGGCCTTTCCAGGTCTGGCCCAGAAAAACATGCACTTTAGAGTTTACAAATCAAAAGCATCAAGTTAGAGAAAAGAAAAAATATATAAAGTAGAGGGAAAAGGACAGGCATGACAGAACATGGTAGAAAATAGGAAATTCTTTTTCATTTTAGCTTGCATGGATAACAAAATGCACATGCACCAATAGGATTGCACACAATATTTTCCCCTGGGAGCCCCAAATTTCTGGTTGGCCTACACAAGAGGGGAACACAGCTGTTACAGAGGACAAGTCTGTAATTAGGTCTCTGTTGTGCCATCAGCAAACGTGGCATTTATCAAGGTGCATCCCTGGAGATGCAGGTTGCATGGATACATTGCTGAAAGCCCATACATCTCCTGCTCACAGCCCTGCCTTCTCACACGCTTCTTTTTGGGTTTATTAAATGCCCACACATTTATTAGGCACAATGAAGAGGCAGCAGAGCAAGCCTGCTGTTAGACAGGGCCAGTAAACCAGGGACAGAAGCACCATGGGGCAGCAGAGCCCCCTTCCCCAACAAGGCTCATGCTGAGCAGGTACTGAGGGCAGGAGGGATGCTATCCCCTATCTACACACATTTCAGCCCTATTTCACTACTATAAACCTCCACTCCATGTAAACACACAGCTGGACAAAACCATCACATAGCTGTGTATGCACAAGCTTTGGCTCCTTCCTTTACAGACAGTGGTAGCAGAGACCACTGTTTAATCATAAACACTATGATTTGGTGTTCCTTTCTTGAGTTTGAGATTTTTAAATACACAATAGTTGGCTCAAACTTGCCATGCATCCCCGAAGCTCAATATGAGGCTCAAGGAGCACTCAGCTGAGTATATCAGACTGGGGCCACAGCTGGTCTTCACAGTAGGCCCATCTAATGAGCAAAAATCTAATCCTCAGCCTTAGAAACTCAATCTTAAACTGCAGTTGAATCCATCGCATTTATACCAACCTTAGATGTGCCATTATTTTTCTGCAAATGTGTGTTCTGCTGTCATACAAGTTCAACATTCACCAGATTTTGATAAAAAATTTAATTAGCACAGGTTTGCCCATTCAGAGCAACTCCAAAAGCCACAGAGCTCCATAGGATCTACGGTTTCACTAGCAGCTCCCATGAGCCCACCTTAGAAAACCACCCTGCAGGATGGCACTAATGTGCCTGGCAAGCCTCAAAAGTCTATTCTCCATTTACCTCCACTGGGCACTTAATGACCAATTTTGATACAAAGGGACATCAGGAGACAGTCTCCTTATCTACAGCCTCCCATGCAATCACCACAGCTGCATTCACCAACAATGGTTGATGTGAAGCCTGCAGAGCAGGCCCGGAGCTGCACCTGTGCACAGACAGCACCAAGCATGTGAGGCCAGAATCCACCTTTAAACACCTCCTATAGGGACTTTAACTGCCAGAAGCTGCTTTTAAACACAGGTTGTGGAAGAGACTATTGTTAGACAGAAAGTCTAGGGGCCTAATCCTAGCTCAAAGGTGACATTTATGCATTTGCTTTTGGAGGGTGGAAACCAAGACTACTAGGTTGGCCTTTCAGGTATCCTGCCTGCAGCACTTGCCTGTGTGGCAGAGAAAGCCTCTGGAAATTTGCTGTTTTCTCTCTGCCACCCACTTGAGAGCAACAGCAGTCACAGGCCAGCACCAGACAAGTACCTGCCTGCTGGTTTGACACCGGCATGGGAATTCCTCCTCCTCCTCGCACTCATTCTGTGCAGCACCAACTGCTACAAAACCCTTGGTTTCTGCAGCACTTAGTGCCAGAGACCTGCATCCATTGCACATGGCCACCTTCTCCTTGCAAGCAGGGAACAGGGTGCTAGGAGTGTCCCTTGCTGAGAGCAGAGGATCTGCAAGGGGAGGCAGCCACCAGGTGCCACCTCACTATTATATGGCTATCCCCACACATGCTCAAGTGAAGGGGCAAGTGCTACAGCTTCTGGCAACCTCTTTTCTGCAGAATTTATCATCTTGCCATTTTAATTCTAAGCAGACAAAAAAAAGGGGGCAAAGCTAACACAATGGCTAGGTGAGGAATCCAAGTTCACCTGCAAAAAGTGTCAAAATAAGCAGAGCTGTGAACAGGTGTTTACTTTCTGAGAAAACATGAGCAGTTTTATAGTAGCAACTTTTCTTCTTTAAAAGAACCTTTATAGATATTCCCCCCCAATATGTCCTGCTGCCCTCCTCCTCCCTCCCCAGTTGCTGTTTTAAACCAGCCCCTTCCCACTCGAAGCCTGCTTAATCCCAGATAACTGGCACAGCAGACAAGTTAGGAGATGCCCGAAACTGTTTCAAGTAGTGCCTGTTTTCTGCACCAACAACTCCACGTCAAGCTTCCCTTCCTGCTGCTCCCCTCATGCATTGTTGTTCCACTCAAGCACAGTCCTGTTCCCTGCAAACCAATGCATGCAACAGTTCCTATATTTCTGAAGCACAGAGATATGGGGACCATTTGGCCTTTTCCAGAGCAAGGTCTAAGCAAAGTAGAGTTTTTCAAGGACTCTAAGATATTTAGATGCTTCTGCACATGAGCCAGGTTCTGACCAACTGGAAGTAGAGAAAATACTTTCCTGGGAAAATTCATCCTACTCAAAGCAACACTGCAAGGCCTTTTAACACAGTCCCTGAAGGAGCTTGCACTGACTGCCACAGGCAACAGGATCTGATTCATCCAGAGCATTTCTGCAAGCTTCTCTTGCAACTTTGCATTCTGTAAAGATTTCATCACCTCCACAGCTGCCAAACTGAAAGGATGCAGAAGTCTCAGTGAATTCAGAAGAGGGCTCACTACAGCATATGAGTGTGACCAGTTTTGTCAAGCCTCCCAGGCAACTGCACAAGGGTGATGCCCTTGTTGCTCATTCAAATAAACCCTCTGCTTTTATTATCTACAGACAAAGAGTAAACTGCTTTGGAACAAGGGTGTCTTTAGAAGAAAGTGTCTTAGTTGTATCCCATGGGAAAGTCATCTAGCTCCACTTGCTATCTGTAAATTTCCCTGGCCCTGCAAACCCAGATAAAGCCGGAAAACATTCTCTTCAGAGCCCTGGAGCCCCCCTGCCCTGGCTCTCCTCAACTTGCTCACTTGTCCTCTAATTATCCCATGCCTTTAATTTTCTAACCTGTGGGTTATCAGTTACAAGGTACAGATACAATGCACAAGAATTTGTTAGCTTGCAGTGGCAGCCTCCATTTGCCCTTTCTGACCAAAGGCCAACTCCATCCTGATGGGGAAATAGCCTTAGCAAACTTCCTGAAACAAAACTAAAACAGACCTTGCTGAAACACAGTGCAATTCTGACTGAAGGAGAGTCCCCCTTTCTCTTGCAACTAATAAGAAAGTCTTGACAGACCATTTTAGGAACAGCATGAATTTAGTTGAGAACAGTGTTTAATTATCTGTTGCTTCATAATAATCTCACATTTTCCACCTCCGATTTAAGCAGCCTTCAGCGATCCAAGATTCAAGTCTGGTGAAAGACAATTTGACCAAACATTATTAGAGGAAGAAGCGGGATTTTCCACCACAGCAATTCCACTCTCTGTGCTGAATAAGCAGGGCTAGGAGCTTCACCTGCTGCTCTGTGCTTGAGGCTGGTTTGGAAAGCACCAGGTAGGTGCTCTGCCTTGCAACCAAGTGCCACATGCACAGCTGAGACACAGACCAGCACCGAGCTGCCTCTCAGCAGGCGGGAGACAAAGAAACCCAACACCAGAAGTGCAAATTGCTCTTGGTTACATTTTGGCAACAATGGTTAGGAACTGACACAGGCAACTGACACCCGAGGTTCCTAACCAGCCTTAGCAACTTTTTGGAGGCAGCTGCCTGTGTTAGCAACCCTTCATCCCAGTGCAAACACCAACTTTTTTTCTTAAACCCAGTATTTCCTATAGGCTAGGAGATAATTTATGACAATTCATTAAGCTACTGTAGCACAAGCAACAGCAGCTCAGGCCCTACCTTTCCTATAGGGATTCCCAGAAACACCACCCCTCCCTTGCAAAAAGGCCATTAAGGAGGGTTTTTTTTTTTTTTTTTTACCTGCTTGAAGGAGATCATAAGAGAGACCCTGTCAAACAGGTTCACTTCAAAAAAAAAAAAAAAATTCAGTAGCAATTCCTCTCTCCTAAGCCCCCTGGATGCCAGGCACTCGCACAGACAGATGAAAGCAAACGAAGGGGTTTATTGCAACCCTGCAGGCAGGCAGTGCTGCTTGGGACAGAGCTTGCAGCATGGCCAGGGCACAGCTCACTGCATCAGCACAAGCTGCTCTTCCTATGATTTGTAGGATACCCCATTCTGCTCAAGCCCCCTGGCCCTCTGAATTCTCACCCAAGGCTCCTTTTACATTCACAGCTCTAATGGAACAATGAGCATGCAGAAAACACTCCCCTGCAAAGGTCTCCTCCCCAACGCAGGCAGACACCAGCACATTCCTGCCCACATCACACACACACACTCGGGATTCAAGCTCCACTTTTGGGAACAGCAAGAGCAGCTGCCCAAATCACGCTTTCACTAAAGCCAGCAAGGCACAGCCTGACTACTAATAAATATTGTTACACCTTTACAGCAGATACATTTACCACAGTATGGGGTTACTCTGTACCTCTATTATTTAATTTTAGACAAGGAAAAAAAACCCATTCAATATTGCTGTATTTGTGCCAGGAGCTCTGTGGTTCTAGCAGGTTAAAAAGGGTATCCTGCTTGTGAAAGGACTGGGCTTTATGACAGGGAAGCCACTGTTAATGCCCCACTCTTCTCTGTTTGCACATGCCCAGCATCACCAGCTGTATCACCACCTCATCTCCAGAGCAAATATTTCAGCTACAGTGTTATTGCTGCTCTGTAATATCAGTACTGAAAAGTTTTACTGGATGGTAATATGTTTGAATTAATTTGTCCTTTTGTCTTATCCCAGCTTCCCCTTAGACGTGTCACATACAACTTCAGAGCAAATGCTTTCTTGAAACAGTTACACCCCAAAGTAAGGATAGAGCATGACAGTCAAACTGTTTTAAGCCATCAGCAATCACAGGAAAAGAGAAGACAACTGAAATCTGCAGTTGCTTGTACAGACTAGTATCTTAATCCCCAAGTCAGTCACTAGGGGTGAGATAAAGTTGAGAAACTGCACAAAGTCCTGGAAAATCCACCCCCACAGATCCCCTTCAGTGTCTGGTCCTAGACTTAATCTGTTCTCAAGCCACAGTTCTACCTTGTGCACATTCCTGCTAAATTTCCCAAACCAGCTTTCTGGTGCCTGGCTGAGACTTATCTGAGAAATTCCTTAACATGGAGTGAATCCAAAGCAGGCCTGTACCTGTCCTCTCAGTTTTCAGGGCTATCATCCCTTGTTGCACTATGTTGAATAGTTCTCCTGCCTCGGTGTTTGCACTCACCAAATACCTGCCATTGGGTTTCCTTGCACTGTCCTGTGCAAATCCTCTCTTGCTATGAGATTTGTTCACAGACCTTGTTTGTGCTGTGAAGAGGCATCGTTTGCTCCAAACTGCAGCCTTCAAAATAAAGTAATTTATTGTAGAAGTTACCACACTAGTTGTTAAGAACCACTTGGATCAGAAAGAATTAAAACAAAGGATTATATCCAGCAGATATTTCCAAATGAGAAGGGCTATAGCACAAGCCCCACAGCAAGGCCAGATGTGTGGTCTGAAACTAGAAGTCCCAATAGCCTGAGGTGACAGGCACTGCTGCTGAAAACTCCTCTTAAATCTGTCACAGCCCCAGAGGGGAGCAAGCTACACAGGTGTTTGGCTTCATCCCTGACAGATTTCCTAGTCAAACAAAAGCTCCTCCATCAAAACTCTTTTATATGTTTCCAGAAACAGCAGATCCAAGGCTGCTTAGTGAAGAGCACTGCTTAGAGTGTTATCAGAAATCTTTTCCTGTGCAGCAGGAATTTCCACTCCTGCCTGCTCCTGGAGGGTGCAGCCAGCCCAAAATCTCTCCCATTCTGACCCTGAGCACTGCAAACATTAAAAGGCTCCAGTTCCTAGGAGTGGGAAGCGCTCCAAGCAACACCCAGTGACAACATGCAGACAGAAATGCACCCTTCCAGTGCTTTCACAGCCCTTCCCATGGCACCTCCAAATATCTGGCCCTGAAATTTTGTTCATGTAGAACAGTGCTATCATTCAGGTGCATTTTGCATATGAAGGCAAGCAGACAAGTAATAAATGCTAAGCAGAATCTGCTTTAACCACAGTACAATTTTTAACATCTTGACAAAGTAACAATGACAGCTCTTTTGTACAAAGTGCAATATACTCACATATACAGTAGGTTTTAAAAGCGCATGCCATGCTATCTTGCATGAACCCCAAAAACAAACAAGCCCCCTTTTGTCCCTGTTCTCCCAGGTCTGTTGCATAAAACAATCCACATGCAGCTGAAGCTCTAGTAGGAAGCATGGGCCACTGCAACAGAGGCAACAGCCCAACAGCCAGCATCACATTTAGGTGGATGTTACTTTAGGTCTGCATATGTTTCTCCAAGTGGAAAAGAAAATAATTTGTACCCACAGTCCCATTTTTCTCCTTTTCTGATTTCAAGGAAGCAAGTTGCTATGAGAAAGAAACTGGGAACTTCCCTTTTGCTACAACATCTGGGAATTCTTGTAGCTGCAGGCTACAAAACAACAGGGATAAAGGAACCTCCTATCTAAAAATCCCTGGGTGTCAAGGCCAGGTCTGACTTCATCACACTTAGGCTGATTGCACAACTAAGTCATATGTGTCTCCTCCTTGCCTGGGTTCTCATCTATCTGTGTCACATGTTCAAGACATTAAGGGCTTCATCGCTAATGTGTAATCACTACCAAAGATTAGCTGTTATAACATAGGCCCAGGTACTAAGCTTTAGTCTATTAGGGGCTCTAAACAATTTTTAATTTTCTTTAAAGACTGGATTGCGATGAAAAAGCAATGAAACTTATCCAATTTCTGGTTCCTCAAAGCACAAGTCCAAGCCTAAAGCCATTGCTCCTTTGTGAAGCTTATCTAAAACCTCATCATATAAGAGTTGCACTGAAATTCAGATGAGACAGGAGTCCAACATCACAGCCCTCCCTCATCCCAGGCAGCCAGTGTATCCATTTGTGTAGCTCAGGTCTCAGCTGAGAAATACACGACATGTCCCAGGGCTGTTTGGTGCTTTTGCACACATAAGGGAAAGGAAGCAAACAATCTTATTTTACTGAAGCAACTGCCATAAATGTGAAAAATGTCCCCACATGACTTCTAAAAGTATTATACTCACTTACTACGACAATAGTCTACTAGTACAGATCTTACAACGAAATCAAGGATGAAATTTCCGCTTATCTGGGATCACAAGACAGACCTTGCTAATGATAAATTGTTGGCCCATTTATTCCTCAACATTTCTTCTCTTGCCACCCAGATTCATTGAACAGTTTTCTCTTTCTCCAGATGTAGGCCCACCCATGTTAGCTTTTACTCAATATTCATTTTTCCACATTTTATTTTGGGAGGAGAGGACTGCGGAATGCTGTCAGTGATGAAAGCCAAACAAGTACAGTTCTGCGAAAGAAGTGCCAAGGAAAAGCAGACAGAGCCTGCCCCAAAGACCAATCACACATCCTGTGCAGGGAGCCAGAACCACGGACAACAACTGCTAGGGCAAACAGGGAGTCTTATTCCAAGGGTCATGAAGGTTCCCTGCCACCAAGAGCAAAGAGGACCTTCAGAAGCATTTGAATAACCACCCATCTCAGCTGCTGCACAGCCCAGACTACTCTCAGGTATCAGAGGGGAGAAGAGGCACAGCCTGCCCAAACAAGCACAGGATGCTGCAGCAGGTGGAACTTCTGAAAGACGAGATATTAACATGTTGCTGGCAACACTTTCTGCCACTAGGCACCAAAGATAATAGCACTAGCTAAAAAACAAATAAACTGCAGAAATCCCTAGATATCATCAAAAAAAGTAGTGTAGTAGGTAAGGGCAAATCTTGCTATAACAGTAGAAACAATACAGTGGTCACTAAGACTTTTTTTTTTTTAAATAAGCAAGTTTTGTAAGGAAAAGGTGGGACCTTTTCTCATAGCAGTAAGCCCCCAGCACATACAATACACACACACTCCCTCCTTACTGCCCACACCTGCTATTAGGCAGCACATTGCTTTTTCTTTCCCCCTCAAAAATCATTTCACATAAGTAACAAACTTAACCAAGTTAATCTGGAGTCTTCCTATCAGGTTCACACTATAGCTTGGAATAAAAAGCTTTACAGACAGAGCCTGCTAGTATTGCCTATATGGCTCAAGTAACAAGGACCCATTTACTTATTAGATTTCAGCTTCAGTTCAGATCTTGTTTCACTGCAAACTTATTAGATGATTCTTCTCGATCGCTTCCAGAGACTCGTATCCAACTCTTATGACAATTTACAAGGTTTGTAGGTGCAAAGACTGAAACATGGAAAGCAATTTAGGCTTTTGCCGAGAGAGACAGTTCACACTGTCAGCACTGCAAAACGCTGCCGGATAAAGTGTGGAGCCCTTTCATCTGGGATGGGTAATGTAGCAGCCTAGAGGCTGCCAAACAGACACCTCCCAGAGCTCCCCAGTCCTGACTCCCACACTTACAAAATCAAGCTGCACTGTAGAAGTAATAAGAAATTTCCTCCAGACTTTTCTCCTCTGCACAGGAGCACAGATATTAAATCAGAGTTACAACTGGTTTTCAACATGGAGACAAATCTACAAAATTCAGCTATTTACCTAGACACAAAAAAACCATTTTGGAGGATAGAAGAAAAAAAGCAGAGCCCAAGCATCTGAAGTCTCATGCATTCACTATACTTCATATACACCTCTTCCTCTCTGTAGATGATCCCCTTGACAAGGGTGTTTATAATAAAATACTAGTTAAAATTTAATAGCTAAAACATTAGCTTCTACTAATTCTCTGTGATAATTTTTTGACCTTGTGTGGAGGAACAAATCCTTTAATTTATTCTGTTTTGTTGTATTGTTTGGTGAAGAATATTGTATTGATCAGAAAGGCTCAAGCTGCAGTTCTTCCTTTTAAAACTCCCTTGCTTTACCTTTCTTCTCCATATACATTTTGTACATGTTGGTATTGTCATTTTACTGAAATTACTACAAAGCAATTAAAATCTGCTTTGTAACCAGGCTCTGCTCTCAGGTACCTTCTTGCAAGCAAGGGTGTTGCCTTTACATTAGGCCCAAGAATCAACTCAATGTAGATGTAGAGTTAAACGTGCTTAAATTGCCCAGAGATCTGCAGCAGGGGGGTGCAGTTTGTTTAGTAAACCAGGAGTAGAAGCCTGAACTAGAAGAGAGAGGAAGTGTCTTAGCACTGCCAGTGGAAAGCAAGAAAACTCATTACACCACCACAATTACCTCTGTGCACTGGGGACTAACTTTTGGGGAGATATTTCTGGGGCTCCAGATACACATTTTTCATTATTATTGTCTTCAGGGACAAACAGTAGGCAGACCATCCTAAGCAGTCCTAGTGTCACCCCTTATCCCTTTACTTTGGGATTTCAGATTTTCCCTTCCAAGAACTGCTTTCTTCCCTGCTTGGATTCATTTTCTTGTACAACAGCTACTGAACACAGATACATCTGCTTTCCATAACATCCAAGGAGTGCTGTTAAGATGGATGCAGTAACAGTGTTCCTGTAACCTATACATTTAGTATTGCAATGCCTCTCAAGCTATTATGTCACATAATATACACCAATACCTTATGCTCTTAGCCTATAGCCAGATTACAAACAGCAGAGATCATCTGTGTGGGTGCCCAGCCCCAGCATGGCCAGAATATGACTCCTCTTCCTAGCGGCTCCCCCATTCCTTCTGGTTTTCTGGCCTCCTTCCTCTTCAGAAACGTGGCTGCTTCCTGCTCTAAAATAACCTAACATATTTCTGCTGCATCTACCATGTCCCACCTCACTATTACTTGAGCCTTAAGCTGGCAAAGAAACAGCAAATCAAGCACTGCCATATGAAACTACTCAGCAAAGTCCAGCTACAGAGCAATAACCTCTCTGCTGTTTTCTCTGGGCCAGGGTAGGTTGACTCAAGTGAAAACATTTTCCAAAAATCTTCATCAATTGTTTTATTACTTTCAGGCTTGTTTCTAAAAAGGAGAAATAGCAGTCTGTCCTCCAAGGCTTTCTAGGACTTGTTGAGAAAGAAGGAAAAAGGATGTACAACTTCATTTTTGTCACTGGGACTATTTAACCTATTTAAAAATTATCAAAACACCCAAATTGTTTCCTAATGCCCTCAGGCTTCATTAAAAGGGGGAAGAAAGAATCAGCCAGATCATTCATAAATCAAGCTAATACACAGAAGAACTGGTATTTCAATAAAACTTTGCAATTCCACAGCTTTAAAAGTACACAAAGTATTACAAGGAAACACTTAAGTAATACTCCAGGCAAAATTCTGGCCTCAAGACCCCCATTAATTTCAAGAGAGTCAAGATTTCCTCATGGATGTCATCTTTTGTCACCAGTTGTCTATTAGTTCTTTTTCAGGATAGAAAAAATAATCATTCTTAGCATGCTGGTGGAAAGAGGATAAACCTACAAAAATGTTTATTTTTACACTGTATAGCAACAATATCTGAACTTGTAGAAAGAATGCCTGGATTTCTGCTTTCAAGTAAATTATTTTTAATGTAACAAATAAATAGATCTCCATGAAAACATCTCTCCTACACTAGAATCTAAAAAAATGATTAAATGTATGAAGCACAGTTCAAGAGATTGTATAGTAGAAAAAACATAGGGCTAGATAAAAAAAAGCTATGCATAAGGACAAGATTTTGAGTATCTGCCTCCCACTAGAAAGGCACAATCACATAATTTGACCCAGTAGCCAATCACTAATCACTGCCAGTCACTGGAGCTGCACTCCCTGACCTTGTGCAAAGTCTTAAGACCAAAGCTACAGTCAAGCAATTCTTGTCACACAGTAGCTAGACCTTAAAGCAATCTCATAACCATACCCAAAGCATTCCCTGGTTTGAAATAAGAAATCAGTTTAGAACTAGAAGCATTTAGTAGTGATCTCCAAAAAAAGAAACTATCAAGTAAAATACATCCTTTCATGTCCTCTAAGATAACCCGATAAACAAGCTAAGCAAAAAAAGCCTAAAGATCTAACTGAAATTATAGCATGTGCATATTTGATGTGCAGTCTGTTTCCCCAAAATTGCCAGAGTCCTAAGAAACTATGTTTCAGTGGTTTGTTCAGTTGCTTTAAAAAACAAAGCAAAACAAGAGGCCCTGCTTTCTATAACCTATACCATTTAGCCATAGAATCATTTGCAATTGCTGAAAGCCCTCATGCTGCACAAGTAGGGGCACAAGGAAGGCTTAATGCTTTGAAATGGCTGGAATCAAACAGTAGAAGCTTTGCCTTTGGCCTTTCATCACTATATTGGAATCACTATACTGGAAGGAAACTGTTTATCCTATTAAAAGAAAAAACAGATATACATGCTCTAAGCCAGCTAAGGCATTACTATGACTAAAATTTGCCATACAATACAGACAGCAAGCTACATATCTCCAGAATGCAAGCCATTTATCAATAATGCCCAGCGACCTACTTATTGCACTCAACTCTTGATTTAATCATATTCTGGGCAAATAATTTTAAGTATTGACCAGTCTGGTAGCATATGGCATGCACTGGTTTATCTGAAGCCTGATTACAAGTGCAGAGATGCCAAGGCTCTGCCTTCCCTTCAATCAGCCCTTCCCGTAGTGACGTGGCAACCCTAACAGCTTGATCATTCTTTATCTGTCATGTGGTTCCATGTGCTCCACAGCTGTCCTCAGCTGGGCAGGAAACCTAAGCAAAAAACCTCATCTCCTTTAGGAAAACTGTTGTTTGCAGGCAGCTCTTCACATGCACTACATAACCAGCTCCCATGCCAAGCACAAAGAATCCACGATTCCTTATCCTGATTCCTCCTCATTCTTTTTGCTAATCCCTCTATTCCTATTACTGATGAAACATTGCATCCCAGGAAAGAGAGGAAAAAACACAAATACAGTGTAGCCAATTTGTATTGAAAGACCAGTTAAGTTCAGACAGCTCATTAACCTTCTAACCTGTTTAACCCTGAGCTGCAAGTTATACTACCACTTCCAGATTTGATATATTGGCCCACCATTTCCATGGAAGGTTCAACAAAGCAGGGACATAGTCCTTAATCTTGAGTACTCCCTCTATTCAGTCCTTGTACCCACTCAGCAAACACACTCTTAATCCAGCTTTGCCAGTGCTATCCCTGCCTAAGGGTTTAACACAGACATCACCTTGTTTGTTGTCTGCAACAAGCAGGCAGAAGATGGACAAAAAGGGGCAACTCCTCCTCCAGGCCCTTTTCCCCTCCAACATCTGTCCATCAAGCCTGCCACCAACCCTGCATGCAGCACAGAAACTAGCAGCACTGTTAGTGCTATTTCAGCCTGCCCACTTTGCTTCCCCACTCACAAGACTGAAACAAGCAACCAGCACTGAGAGCAAGTTCTAGGTGATGTGCTTAGGGTCAGGGTGCTGTCTTCACTATCATAGCACAAGACCTAGGAAAGACACCCCCC
>JAYECN010060733.1:0-28421 GCA_035222435.1 Microcambeva ribeirae | reverse complement strand
CTATCCTATCCTATCCTATCCTATCCTATCCTATCCTATCCTATCCTATCCTATCCTATCCTATCCTATCCTATCCTTCCCTGACTAAGCCATGAAGTCTCTGGACTGTGATGGAAGCTGTTTGCCAGGCTGTGTAACTGCAGTGTCATCTGACTAGTTTCTTAGTCAAAACGACCATGTAGCAGAGAATCATTATGGAAGAAAAGTTCAAACAACAGAAATACAAGTTGACAGATAATGAACCACTACTGCTTGACCAGGAAAAAAGGGTTAACTTCACTCTGAGAGAGGTCAGGCCTCATGGGGGATTTCGTCTTCCTGCATATAGCAGGACAGGACAAGGTATATTTTCAGTATCATAACCACAAGTTAATGGTGAAGAACAAATCAAAAACAGAGAGGATAGAATCAGTTTATTCACAGGAAAAAAAAAAAAAAGGAATTGTGCCAAGTCATTTAACCAGGTCTAATATAAAAGGAGATGGAGGGGTACCAAAAACCAAGCACAGCAGCACCCAGTATAAGGAGATTAGTATAAGGTGATTAGATGACTGCTCCAGAAGGTCCTGTAATTATAAAATCAAAGAAGAAACAACCCGACTTAGCAGAAGAGCTGGTTCAACCTCTGTACGTGCCTGCTGGAAGTTTGTAACCGCAGATCAACAGGAAAGAAGCAGGTCAGGACTAGTCTGTGAATGTTGGGGCTGAAGGAGCTTCTAAAACAAGACGGGAACAGCAACAACGCCGGGACTTGCAGAAGAGAACAGGAAGTAGGGCACGTAGCAAAGTCCATGCTTACAGGAGCAGAATCAAAATACCAAGAAGAGCAAGTAGCACAAGATTTAAAAATAGGAAATTCCCTTGTAGTAAAGTTCATTAGAAACAAAAACTTACTTAAGGACTACCTACAAGAAGCAGCATTAATATTATATTAAGATTTCCAAGTCAAATGAGGAAGGTTGGTTTTAAACTTGCCCATGAAATGTTTATCTCCTGAGTACATATTTTCTGCTACAGTTCTGTTGCTATCCCATACGAAATCTCTTAAAGAGAAAGCAGAGCCCAGCCCTGTGTGTTCCAACCTGGCAGCTCCTGCACATCCTTCCACTTCTTTTTGACACACCCTGCGGGCGGCAAGACTGGGTATAAACAGTGTAGGATCATATAATTAAAGAAATAGCTATTGCATATGGTCAGTCTTTGGGAGAGGAATGATTCTTTCCCTCTTACAACTCTTCTATCTGTGCGTTCTGCACTTAACACTTCGGTATCTAAGGTTCTCCAGCCTAGCTGGAAGGGGAAACACATAGGACAGAAACAAATTCAGGCCTGTCTGGTTTGAGTTTGCAGCTCTAAATGAAAGATATTTCTTGGCCTCCAGCAGACATTGGAAAAACTCTGATGGAGAATCCGTGTCCACCCATGAAGGTTTGGCCCGAGATCACTGGAATCTGCTTTTCCATCTGTTGCACCTCTTCTTCCATTTGCTGTGGGCAGAACCTGAGACAAAATGTTCAGGTATGTGTCGTAGGATAAACATCTCGCTCTGCAGTCAGGCCCTGTGACACGAACTCGTTTGTCACAAGGCTTGGAGCATCCCAGGTGGCTGTTGCACCTACACTCGCACAACCAGTTCCTTGGCAGGGCCCTACCTGCCAAGGCTGCTCGATGTTTGCCTTCCCTTGCAGGCAGGAGTTGTTACTAAACTTGCCCAGGAAAAGGTAACGGCCTTTGCACAAACATTCTGCAACACTGTGACACTTACCTACCACGAAGGTGGAGGCCGGGGGTGGATCTACGGACAGAGGTACAAACATTTCTGCTTTGAAAGTGAAACAGAGCTTCCCATGCTGTTTGTTTTCTATTGAACTGCATAATTCATTCAGTTCATAGCAATATATTCACCCAAAAAAAAGGCCACAGGGCTATCTGCTGATGCAGTTTTGCACTAGTGACATTACAGTTCACAAGCAACATCTGGGCCTGAAGCTGGATGAGTTGGTTTAGGCAGGACTCACCCGCAGCCTGCACTGAGGCAGCTGAGACCTCACCCACAATGTGGAAAAGGGGCATCCTGCCTCATCCTTGGCAGCGCAGGAGAGTTTACACAGCAGTTGTCCTCACCTGCCATTCCCCTCCCAGTCCAAAGGGCTCCACATCCCAAAGGGGCTAATGCAGGTGCTGCCTTACTTGATGTCATGAACCATGTCTGGCATCTGCAGAGCTGAGAGTGTGTTTTGTAGCAGCCAAAGGTCAGGCCTGTGCAATAGGAGGCCCCGTAAAACTCCGCAGCCAACTGTCCCTGGCAGAACATCAGGCCTTTTTCCTAGAGCAGAACGATTAGGCAGAGATTCCCAGAGCAGATGATCCCAAGAAGCACCCAGTGCTGCAAAGGAAGATTAAAACAAAATCGAAACACATTAAGGTCCCTGTTACGAATTGGAAAGGAAGTTTTGCCAATCCTAAAAATATCTAGAACATCTTTAGCTACTCCAGGATTAAGAATGATACATCTGTGAGAAAAAAAAAAAAAAATATCCTCTTGCTCTCTGCTAGGCCAGCAAAATAGCCAAGCGCCATCATGCCACAGGCCAGGTGCCGCAGCCAGGCTCAGCCCAGGTGCCCGCCCCACAGCCCCCTGGCAAGTGCCTGGGACTGATCTGCTTCCCCTCCCTTGCTCAGCGGGGAGCCCTGCCCGCCTGTCACACACCAGGACCCTCCCGCAGCCCTCTGCCCAGAAGGAAGGGGCCACTCTGACCAATGATTAACTACACGGTGTGTTCTCTTGCCCCAGGGTGCAGACCAGCGCCCTACTCCAAGCGCAGGGTTTTTCCCTTGTGCTGTTTATTCTCACCTGACCGAGAGCAAACCTGGGGGCTTGTTAGGAGAAAAGTGATGAAGAATGAGGGGGACGGGTGAGGTTTTATAGGCTAGTGTCTGGAAGCCAAGAAAAAGAGCGTAGGCAGCAAACAACACGGCAGCCATGGGCAGGTGGCCACAGAGGCTGCAGTTGACGACGGCCGAGGACAGCTGCAGTGAGGGAAAGGTGACCAGAGTGACCGGCCATCTCCTCTCGCCCGGGTTACGCAACTCGCTTCCTCTGTAGAAAAAAATCCCTGTTAAAGAGCTGGCTGTTGGACTGTGCTACTCCTGCTCCTAAGCTGCTCTGAGCCTGGTCAACATCAGGGTCAGTTCCACATCTCACATCTAGAATTTAAAGTTATTAATGATATCAATTGTATTAGAGCTTGTAAGAGCCATTCACACTGATCTGATCTCTTTTCAACCCTAGCCTAACTCACAGGTGAAATGTCTCACAGTGTAACCATAGGTGGCCCTGGTGCAACTGAAAACAGATTTGGAAAATCTGTGCTGCTCAGGAAAATGCAGAGTTGTCATCTAGTCCCACCCCGAGTCTGTCCTGTTGCCCTATTGCTGTATAAAAAATGTACCTGTATTTGGCTTCTAGGCTTCATAAAGGAGCCATGTAGGAGAGAGTGTCCTTCCGAACAGGCAGGGTGGTGGATTCTTCTGGAAGGGGCCAGATAAAAGCCTAGGGTGAAGTACACAAGATTTGGGATGGATTATCTGCAACTGAGTGGATTTGCTGTGGGGTAGGAGGAGATGAATCTGATTATTGACGAGATGAAGCTTTGGTAAAACCGTTTCCCCATAGCAAATGTTTTCCCAGGTACCCAGCAACACCAGCTTCTATAGGAGGGGGCTCTTCCTAGTCAAGGCATCAACGATGGGGAAGGAATGAGGAAGGCCAAGCTGTCTAAAGGGACAAGCAGGTGGCCCTCTGTCTTCAGGCCTCCTGAAGCTATGGGAAAAGCCTCGCGACAGGAGCTTTATGGGAGGTGGGGCAATACGGCCACATAGACGTCTGCTACCCAAGTGGCTGTATGTAATTTGTCCAAATAGCACCAAAACCTGATTTTCTCACTGAAGTTTGCAGCAAATATTCCACACAACCGGGATAGTCCTGGTAAATCCAGATTACCAGGGATAACACCACTTTTCAGACCTGAGCTATGTATGAAAAACCCACTTCCCAGTAGCTGTCACAATAAATCTCACCAGGTAATTACTGTAATAGTAGCATGTGAAACCTTCAGTTTAAGCTGGACCAGGGCATGATATAAATAACCCAGCCAGGCCTGATGCTCCAATTTTACTTATTAACAACTAAGATGAGGACAGTACTCATTGTACTCACAAAATGATACCATCTCCATAGTCTGCTTTTGCAAGGCATTAAAGCCCTATAAAATTCTTAAAGGAGTGCAGGATACTACAGCGCAACAGCGCAGGATCTGACCCACCACTAAACTGCATCGTCCGAGAGTGAAAAGGACCGTTGGAGGACTGCGAACGCTACTTCAGAACAGGAACTGTTCTGAAGCGGGATTAAAAGCAGGAATCAAGTCTCTCCAACTCCTAAGACTCGCTTAAAAAAATCATGTGATTAAAAAAAAAAATCTATATCTATATATATATATGGGCAGTTATTTTCCATATGTTTTTTGAGCTTAGGCCGAACTATGCTGATAGGCTGAATATATTCTTAGGAATTTGGAAGGCTGGAGCCATATGCATTTTTTGAATGAAAGCAGGAAATACTTGCAGAATCACCTGAGGCCTGAAATGTGAGGCTTTAAGGAGGGAGAGACAACACTAAAATATTTGCAATATGATTACTATATGTGGCAGCAATGAAATCCAGTCTGACCTATTTGTTTTATCCTGCGGGACAATGATCCCCAAAGCTGGATTTGCAAAGATGTCAAGTGGTGATGATGTTTTTTGTTTCTGACAGAGAAAAGCATAACAGATGGTAGGAGGAAGAAAAAAAATGAAAACATTTGACCTTTGCTTTTTAAAAGATAACAACAAAAATTAAAATACCATATTTATTTTATTGATATATATATATCGCTTTACCATACAGATATGTATGTATCAACATATGTACTGTTTTTTGATATATACAAGTCCTTTCGGATCTCACAGTTGACTGGAATATGAAAGATGCTGGAGCAGAGGCTTATTAGAAGTTGAACATTGACTGGATTCTTTAAATAGATACTGGCTTTATTATATTAAACAAATAGCTTTTTCTTGAGGATTAGGTTATGTAAAAGTGGAGATGACTTATTTTAAAGAATAATAATCACAAAGCTATATGTATTCTCTTGACATCAGCTGGCCTAGCCACCCACCTATTGGTTCAGGATGGATTTTTATTTCCTAGTCTTATAGAGCTAGTAGCGGGAGAAACTAGAGCCTGCCGAAGCAACACGAATGTGTTCATATGTGCAGTTGTTCCCAAAGAGCCCTCAAGCCCTAGTCAACTCACTCTGTAGAGACAGCCAAATTCTCTATTTCACTCTCTTACAGAGTCTATTTGACATTTATAGCTTGTTGTTCACTCACCCACTCACTGCATCAAGCCTCCACCAAATATAAATATACCACATATTGTATAATACATACCATAAATATACCGAATAGGTAATTTCTGTCTTTCTCTCTTTCTTCTATCTCTCTATCCTCTGATCCTCCTTTTGGGGGTGTTTTGCCTTTCCTTCTTCAGTATTTCTGAGTTTGCACCCATGAAGGTTCCATTTCCATGCCCTGTGCTGAAATTCTCATTTTACAACATCCATTGTATTGCTTTCATTTAGGCTGCTCGCAGGAGTGACCTGCGCAGGAAAAGGAAAACACAGAGCATTTTTCTGTTATTATTTAAAAAAAAAAAAAAAAAAAAAAAGAAAAAGTCTTTTCAAATATATATCCTGCCTTCAAAGGCTTCGCTCAGTAGGGAGAGAAGCAATTTCCTGAGCAGGATGCCCGTGCTTCCCCCAAAGGATGGTACATCATCCCTTACACATACACAGGCTTTACCTATGGACGCTCTGGCAGCCACTTTTCACATCGAAGGCTTGGCAAGGCCAAGGCTTTTGTTTAATGCAAGCACTAGGGCAGCGCCACAGGCTTTTTACTCTTCCTAAATATCGAGCTTGAAGAGCGGCACAGCCAAACGTCCTAGTTTCAGCAGGACCCACATGACCGTGTAGGGCCGGTTGGGGATGGATTTAAGGCCCCTTTGGGCAAGGCTTCCCCGGCTGCCCCACATCAGAGAGGCCCCGGGCCCGCGCGGCGCCGCCACGAGCCCCAATGGGCGCCTGAAGAGAGAAAATGGGCGCTGGCCTCCGTTGGCGGGAAGTTTAAGCCCCGCCCCCGACCCGCCTTTTGGTTACGAATAAGCCAATAGGCAGCGAAGAAGGTTGAAATTCATATCGGCGGTCCAATGGCGCGAGGTCCAACGCATTCCACGAGGCCGCCGCCGTCGTCGATTGGGAGAGCGGGAGACCTCCGCGGGCAGCCACCCAATAGCGCCGTAAGGGGGCGTGGCCTGCGGGCAAGGCGCAGCCAATGAGCAGGGCGCGAGGAGCGAGCCGCCCGGAGGCTGTTTATATAAGGCGTGCCGGGGGGAAGAGCGGCCGCTTTCCTGGTGCTGTCCAGACTCGTTGCGCGTCTGCTGCTGCTGCCAGAGCTCCCGCCGGCCGAGCCATGGTGAGGGCGGGCGCCGCTCCGCGCGCTGAGGTGGCTCCGGGGTGATGCGGGGGCGGCCGGCGCGCTCCCAGCCGCTTGTCCCCGGCGGAGGCGGCGGGTGGCCAGCGCCGAGTCCCGTGCCGGCAGCAACGCGCGGCCTCGTCCCAAAATGGTGGCGGCTGCCGCCGAGAATATGGCGGCCCGTGGCTCTGCCTGCCGCGCTGCGGACCTGCCCGCCCGGCGCTGCCGCCGCTCCGGAGCTTGGGAGAGACCTAGGAGCGGGACGGGTCCCGGTGCCGCTTCCCGCCCCGGGAGGGGATGAGCGGTCGGTGCCGCTAGCGAGGAGAACGGGGTGGCACGTGGGGAGCGCGGGGGGCGCTGGCGCTCCGGGACCCGCTCCATCCCCTCGCGGTACCTCCAGTGCCGCGTTGCTGTGGAGGGGGTTGGGGTAGCGGGAAAAAGGGCACTTCCGAAGGGCTTTCTTAGGCTGAGGCGGCGATAAAGCCGGGGAAGGAATGACCTTGTACGCGAGGACTCGCAGCCTTGGAGCGGTACGAGGGCTGTAACATCATAAACATGACGGGAGGTCAGTGCCCGCAGGACAGAAATGTGGGAGTGTCGAGAGGATCCTTTTGAGATGTCTCCAGGATGTGCACAAGGTGCTAGGGGTGTCAGAAGCTCCTGTAGAATTAAAATGTTTCCGTGCAATTACTTAATGCAGTGAACACAAGTCGTGAGGGTTTTGGAGGGAAATGCCTTGTTCTTAAGCTTTCATGGGGAGCTGTTTATGGCCACACTTTTAAATTAAGCCAGGTCAAAGTGTGACTGCAGTTCCCAAATACTGCATCTGATGCAGCTTCTCACCTCATCTGTCACCAGGCTCACTGCAAGGGGTGAGGGTCATCCCAGGAAAACCCCAGTCCTGCGGTGCTGTTCATCTGCCTGGGACTTGGCCTAAGCCACTGCTGTTCTTCTCATGGAAGGAAAGAGCTTGGCTTTTCCTAGCAGTATTTTGAAGCACAGAATTAGTTTGTGAGGAGTGGGGAGGGACCACTTTAGCATTTTGATTACTTTAGGGTACCTTTGGTCCTGACTTGCAGCTGAAGCTCTCAGCAGTTCTGGGTGTAATGTCTGTTTGACCCTTTTCTACTAGGAACTCTCCACTTGCAAATGCCTAAGGGTGCAGACCTATAATGAGTGGGATAGTTGTTTGGTGATTGGCTCTAGGACTTGGAGTTTATGATTTGAGGGCTCAGATTTTCTGTTCTTCACTATTCCAGGTACTTTTCCAAGCTTAACTTACAGTGAAATAGTTTTACAGAACAAAATGGGGCCTATTAAATATTAGAATGTTTAATTTTGCTTCTCTAAATAATTGCTACTTAAAGGTACTTTGTAGAATTGCAGGCAAGCAATTGGAAGAGAGCAATAGGTCAGGTTGTCTATAGCTTTGTGTAGCCAAGTCTTGGCAAACCTCCAGGGATAGAGATCTCTTTCCACCTCTCTGGTGACCTGTTCCAGGGCTGCCCCAAGGTGCTGGGTAGCTTTTGCTTATGTTTGTACTGAACATCCGGGGCCTATATTTGTGACTGTCTTTCTCTTATCTGACCCCTCTTGATTCATTCAAGCTGACTTCTGTTGTAACCCTTGTCTTTTCAGCAGAGCTGCTTCACTGTTAATGGCTTCTAGTTTGTGCTGATGCGTGGAGCTATTTTATCTTAAGCGCAGATCTTTGCACATTGTCAAGCTGGATGTTTAACACAGCATCTGTAGGACCTGGGCTCTTTCATCTGTTGTGTTGAGCAAATGGCGCTTACCTTCCCCCCCTTCCTCCTCTTTGGAGCATTAATGCTCGCCATTACTTTGGGTAGTTTTGGAAGGAGGCACTGGCTCATTTGGCAGTCAAGTCACATTTTCTGACAAACTCTGTGCCTCTACCTGGTTGGGGCAGTGTTGGTCCTCATGTACTTCCTTCTTGTGCTCTTTCTCTGATGAGGAGCTTTACAAATGAAACTCATGTTGCTTCAGGGCAGCTCCAGACTGAATTAGTGAGGTTTATATCCGTACCTCTTTTCCCTAGAAAAAGAAGAGCCTGATCCATTGCCATGGACTAGCTTCCCTGGAGCAGTGTAGACTTACTGGGCTCTATTGTGTAGTTTTTCTTGGATGCTTTTGCTACAGTATCTACTCTGGCTACTCTGTACCCTTCCAGTAACCAGCCAAGCCCAGTCTGTTTGGTCTGGAGTAGCACTAATGGCCTTGGAGAGGGGTAGGTGGTAGCAGTTTTGAGGGAGGGAAGACAGTGGTGAGACTGGTTTCAGGAAGGATATGGAAGAATGTTGCTGTTCTGGAAACTCTTGGTATTTGAAAACATTACTGAGGTGGATGGTGAGCTGTGAAACATCTGGTCTCAGCTCTGCAGTAGTGTGCTTGAGAACAGGCAGTGTTTTGAATTTCTTGCGCATATTTTATGTGCCCCTGCCTGCCTGTGTTAGCTATTGATTGGACTAGGCAAATTATAGGGGGCAAATTAATCATACTATCCAAATGTTGGAGTCTGAACATAGTTGAGTTTGTGGCTGTTATTCAAAACCATTATATGCTTATTCTAGTGTTCAGCTGTCACTCAGGATGAGAAGTAAATTAGATGTAACATTCTGCAGATAGACCTGGAGTTAGGAGTGGTTAGTAGAGCTGTGTATTGGCTTTTTAATATTCAAAACACTGGGCTGAAATATAAAGAAACTAGGTTGTGCTCCAGCCATCAGAGGAGACTCAGGGAGCCATAAACTGGTATGAATTGATTCTCCTGCTGACAAGAACTATTTTCTGTGCAGCTTAGTTGGCTGTCTAGTGAGGTATGGTTTTCTTTGGTGCTATGACATTTAGTACTTGCATACAGCAATGCATTTGTTTCATATCTGTGAAGTGCTACTAAGGATTTGGCTAGGTCAAGACTCATGGAGAATGCCAAAATTCCCTAAAATAATCAAAGTAGGTTTTCTGGCTTTGCATATATTAAGAACAAAATGGCCCTGGTGTTGCAAAAGGTTTTGCTCCCTCTGGTGGTTCCTGGGGTTGGGATGCTAGGGATGTTTTCTGGCCTCAGGTACAGTCAGTGCTTGTTATAAACACTTGGTATTAGAAGAGAAGTCTACTGAAGGTTTAGGAGGGCTGGTCCACACTCTTCTTGTCTGGAAGAAGATATGAACAACAAGTAGAAACGAGCTTGTAAGGACCATGTCCAAAATGGTGGAGGTAGATGAGGGCTGAAAAGTTTGTTCTGTCAGTTTTGTGCCAAATCCCAAGACACTTGCTTGGCACTGTTGGGACTTTGAGTTTTGCTGAACAATTTCTAAACAAGAAAGCTTCTGTTTCTACTCACTGATCCATTTTCACTCCTGTGCAGCGTGAGTGCATCTCAGTCCACGTTGGACAGGCCGGCGTGCAGATCGGCAATGCCTGTTGGGAGCTCTACTGCCTGGAGCATGGCATCCAGCCCAACGGGACCATGCCCAGTGACAAGACCATTGGTGGTGGTGATGACTCCTTCAACACCTTCTTCAGTGAGACTGGTGCAGGAAAACATGTCCCTCGTGCTGTGTTTGTGGACCTTGAACCAGCAGTAATAGGTAAATACAATGATCCCAATGAAGGACTGTAGAATGTAACATAAGATTTGTTTTTAACTTGAATGTCTTCCTAGTGACACAGCAAATGCTTTGCCTTATGTTCATTGAGATTTTGGCAAAGTGTGCACTGTAGAGCTGGAAAGAACTTAAACATCATCTTTTCTCAACCTATAGTATTAAATGCTTCTTCTCAATTAGCCAATGTTTGCTATTCAAGGAGCTAATGCTAAAATTTTGAAACAGTATGAGGTATAAAATGTATAGCAGTCAATGGGGACTTTTTTAAAAAGAGTTTTTTTAAAATTTACTTAATGTAGATTTGTCTTTGTTCATAGGAATGATTACTCTGCTTTCCCCAAAATGTTTTCTACTCTATAGCTAGAATAGCACTTGTAGAAATGAATCTTCAGTTGCTATCCTAAATTTAGGGACCCCTAAAACTTTACAGGCTTGGTCTGTTTTAAATTATGACTACCTTTTTCCTTAGTATCATACTCATGTTTTGAAGAGTACAAATTCTTGCATTTCAGCTTCCTGTTGCCTAAAAAACAATCAGCTCTTATCCCAGCCCTGGCAATGCTGCCTTTTATAGTGTTGAGCCACTTCTGTCCCTGGCTAATCCAGGACATCAGGAATGTGCCCAGCCTGATGGGAGCCTTCCATTTCACAAAGACCTTTTCCATTTGTCATCAGTCTGGCCTTTACATGCATGCAGACTGGTGACAGCAGAGTCATTCTGTTGGAGTCAAGTTCAGGTGTGAAGTGGTGATTCTGCTGTCAGGTTCTGCATTGCCTGTGCTGCTGGAGTTTCTGTATTTTTCTGTAATGCAAGAAGAAAGTTGTGAAGGTAAGATCAGTGACTACACTTAGGCTGTCCCTATATATATAAACTGGGTCTCTTTACTTCTCATTTTGATGCTCCAAGCTATTTTGTGTGCATACTATTTACAGTAGGAAATTTCTGCAGGAGAGAACTGTTGGGCAGGCAAACCCTTTAATAGCCCAAATGCCCCCTGACCTTGTTCTTCATGTAGTTTGATATGGTTTGTATAGTTTCCATGAGCCCCATGGCTGTTGCTTCTGCTGCTGCTGGCCAGGTGGTGTCTCTAAGCAACCAGAAGAGGCTGAGAAATGAGGCAAAGGAGAGAGCAGGTGGCAAAACTCTCCCCTTGCCTCTAGGGTGATATTGATGAGCTGTGGGACAAATGGTAAAAGGGGTGTTCCAGTGTTTGCTAATGAGGGAAGCAGAGTATGGCTGATAGGCAAAAGACCTGTCTTATGAAATGCCTGGTAATGCTACAGAAGATGAGCTCTCTGTTACAAAGGTTGCATTATTTGCCTGTCTGAGGACTAGCCTTTTTTCTTTATTCCCTCCCTGCTTATTTGAATTATTGGTTTAACTTTCTGGGCTGCTATGATTCTTGCCATATGCGTGCAGCATGGCTTGCACTGTGTTATGTAAAGCCTTGTGCATGCATAAGGGATTTTTGAAGCTTCCAGATACATGCTGCCCTTAGCAAGAGCAGCAGGTCTGTTCTGTGTGTGTGCGCTAGCTGTGTAGGATGTGCAAAATACCATCCAACTTCCCACCAAGAAATAGGACAGTTGCATGTCTGAATATTGAACTGTTTTTTAAATCTACCCTAATTAGACTCAACAGAAAGGATGTCATTTCCAGAGAAAAATGGGTTCAGGTGTAGATTGTTAGCCTCTTCCACCACACTTTCATAATGCAAAACTGAAAAGTCTGAAAGTTTGTTTCTTCCTCAGAACTGTTTTGACTTGTGTTGCTCTCTCCTGCTGTTGTAGCTGCATACTTTTCCCTTTTACCGGTAGGTCTTCTCCTTTCTTAGAGTTTTAATGCAAAGCATCTTAGAAACATCTGTATTTTCAGTTATGCTGACTTCTCCAAATTGTATTCTGGTGCAGTCTTTGAAATATTTCAGAGTATTGGATTACAGATTGCAGTGGTAGCTGGTCAGCCCAAATTGGTTCAAATAATATCTGTACTTTTAAACTTCTTGTTCTGCTTATCTTTAGGTCTTGCTGACTCACTTTCAGATTAAAAGCAATGTATGCAAAGAAGTGACTTCATCTGTAGTTGATGAAGCTGTCTGCTTTCTACCTAGCTTCAATTAAAGTATGTAGTGCTGTATTACCTTATAGCGCAAGAATGGCTTGCGCTAAACAAGGGTTGATGCTGAGTTGTCTTTGTCCCTTTGATAGAGAAATGTTTATGTAAATATGTATTTTTGATAGCTAGACCATATCATCAAAAGTTTTTCAAAATCTGAGGAGACTAGGGGGATGGCCTATGTGCATTCACCTGTCATATTTATAGTACAGCCATTTCTGTTCATTTTTTCCTATAGTTGTGTTTGAACTAGTGGCTACTTCTATAGGAGTATCTCCCAATTCCTCTTGAACATTTTCTACTCCTGACAGTAGAAATAAGAAGTAGAGAAAGGGAGTGATTAAGTGACAAAGGGAGTGACTGCTGCAGAAGTAGAGGCAAAAACCTGGAGGGCTTGGAAGATAAGTGGAAACTTTTTATCTATTAAATGGAAACTGTGGAAAAGGGATTCTGCTGGTACACTTTTAAATTGCTTTAACTAGACAAAGTTAAACCAACCTGCATAGGATCGGACATAGTTTTTAAGCAGTAACTTGATTTTCTCAGGTATTCAGCATTTGGCTGTACCGAATATTATATATATAATATATCATATAATTAAGGAAACCAAGCTACTTTATATTTCTAGATATGGTTTTGGATACCTTATTCTGGACCTCCTCAGAAGTTTGAAAAATCGTCTATGTGAGAATTATCTTACTATAAAAATTATCTTGTCTCTGCAGATGAAGTTAGGAATGGGACATACAGGCAACTCTTTCATCCTGAACAACTGATATCTGGTAAAGAAGATGCTGCAAATAACTATGCTCGTGGTCATTACACAGTTGGAAAAGAGATCATTGATTTGGTCCTGGAGCGTATCAGGAAGCTGGTAAGACTTTTCTGCTGTGAAGGTTGTCAAACAACTATAGCCTGTTTTACAGGATTTGGATGTTAGTTTTTCAAATACAGGTGTGTAATTTGAGCTCTATTTGCTCAATGCTAGAAGCTATGGACTTACTCTGCATCAGTCCTTACTCTTAGCCAGCTGAGAGCACTTGGGTTGCTCCTGTGACATATGGTTTTTCAAATGGCCTAAAATGCTCATGAGATGATGAAATTTTTAGCTTCATGTTCAGCTTAGTAAAGCTAGGCCTGGATCTGGGAATATAATTGTTCTGGTTTGCATAGTTCCTTCTGGAAAAGGTCTGATCTTTTGTTGGGGCTCTTGAAAGGAAGCATTTGATTTTGTGGTTTAGACTTTGCATTTCCTTTTATTATAGTTATAAACTTGGGTTTTATTTTATGGTAACAATGGTAGAAAAGAGGAATAAATTCCGGAGAGTTGTGATGTTTTGGGTTCCACAGTTCTTTGAACATCTGACAAATTTATGAACATCTAACTTAGGTTAGAGTTTCTTTATAGGGCAGCAGTCCTGGACTGAGTATTTGTTCTGCAATGTGTTCTCATTGCAGAAGAGAAATCTGGGCCTTACTTCTGGTGCTTTAATATGAAATACTAAATGAGTCATTGAAATGTGCCTTTTGCAGGTGAAAACTTGTTTTATACTCAATGTCTACCTTTAGAGACAGTGCCTTGGCAAAGTGCTTTACAGATAAGTCTCTGGTAGTCTGTGTTCTGAACTGGGAAATGCTGTCCTGTTTTTTAAAAGCTGGCTGTTGTACTCCCTGTCTGTTGGGAGTCAAGCTAAGCATCAAGTGGCATTTCTGTCTGAGGAGAATGCAGTTGAGGTTCTTCAGCTGAGAAGAACCAGAATGGCAGCATAATGTTTTTGTCAGTTTATTTCCTTGAGCTTAGTAACACTAGATGAATCAAATTCAGTGTTATTTTCCTGAAGTTTGGTCAGTCTGATATGTCAGTTTAGGCTTGATTCCTTCATAAGTTTTGAGATGGGCTTGTTCTGAGATTCTGAATGTCTAGACACAATTGCCTCTAACACATGTATTTCTATTTTGTTTTTTTAGTCTGATCAGTGCACTGGCTTGCAAGGTTTCCTGATATTCCACAGTTTTGGGGGAGGCACTGGCTCAGGTTTTACCTCGCTTCTGATGGAGCGCCTGTCAGTTGACTATGGAAAAAAATCAAAATTGGAATTTGCCATCTACCCTGCACCACAGGTCTCAACAGCTGTTGTTGAACCCTACAACTCCATCCTGACCACCCACACCACTCTGGAGCATTCCGACTGTGCCTTTATGGTTGACAATGAGGCCATCTATGACATTTGCCGTAGGAATCTGGACATTGAGCGCCCAACCTACACCAATCTCAATCGCCTCATTGGTCAAATAGTCTCATCCATTACTGCTTCCCTCAGATTTGATGGTGCCTTAAATGTGGATCTTACTGAATTTCAAACCAACTTGGTGCCTTACCCTCGTATCCACTTCCCGTTGGTAACGTACTCCCCAATTATTTCAGCAGAGAAAGCCTATCACGAGCAACTCTCTGTGTCTGAGATCACCAACGCTTGCTTTGAGCCATCCAACCAGATGGTGAAGTGTGACCCTCGCCATGGCAAGTACATGGCCTGTTGTATGCTGTACCGTGGAGATGTTGTCCCCAAGGATGTCAATGCTGCTATTGCCGCCATCAAAACCAAGCGCACAATCCAGTTTGTGGACTGGTGCCCTACTGGTTTTAAGGTAAGTCTCAGTTCCATCCCTAAGTCTTAAATATATCTACACTGTTTTTGAGCTCATCAAGTATATTTTAGCATTAAGATATTATCTCTGTATTTTGAGATGGAGGCTTATGTTTTTGTACAGAGCTCTTTCTCAGAAATGAAACACTGTTTAGCTCCTCTTGTCTGAAATATTTGGTTAATCCTTGTCAAATTCCACAGAAACCCACCAACTTTCCTGCTTTTCATGTAGGTTGGCATCAATTACCAGCCCCCTACAGTGGTTCCTGGTGGTGATCTGGCCAAAGTCCAGCGTGCGGTGTGTATGCTGAGCAACACTACAGCCATTGCTGAGGCATGGGCTCGCCTGGACCACAAATTTGACCTGATGTATGCGAAACGTGCCTTCGTTCACTGGTATGTTGGAGAAGGGATGGAGGAGGGAGAGTTCTCAGAGGCTCGTGAAGACTTGGCTGCACTTGAGAAGGATTATGAAGAAGTAGGCACAGACTCAATGGATGGAGAAGATGAAGGTGAAGAATATTAAATACAAAAGTGAATCACAGGTCTTTGCTGTTTTACTGCCTTTTCAGCAACAGTGTAAATCATGTCAAAAGATTGGAATAAATTTCTTTAATCAAGGCAATTGCTAGTGTCCAAATGCTATGTATATTCTTTAACTATCTACAGGTAGTCAAGTCAGGCATAATGCTAGAATTTTCTTCTGAGACTGCTAAAGAAAATCATGTTATTGTTGGAATAGTTCTTAAGAAATTGCTACTCTTAAGAGCAAATAGTAGGCCTTTGACCCCAGAACCTATGATAAAAGCTTTACTACAGCTGTTTTAGTTGAAATATTAGAAATCATAGCTTAATGCAACACCCACTATAATAGCATTTTTTTTCAGAGCTCTAAACCCGGTGTCACCTAAGAGGCAAAAGGAACTTACCTTCAAGAAAGGATGAAACACCTCTAAAGCCAAAGGCTACTTAAGTTGGTCTTTTTCTGTACTTAGGCTTAGCATGGGCTAGTAGTTCAGAAATGCAGTAAGCTAAAGGGGGGAGAGATGCCAGAAAGGCTGTGCTGTTGAGCCCTAAGCAGCATAAGGAACCTGCCACTTCCCTTGATGGGGCTCTGCCCCTGGTGTCCTGGCCTTGCCCTCCCACAGGATCAAGGCCTGCCAGCTTTTTGTGGAACCAGCCTTTGGCCTGAGGCTTCTTCTGGAGCAAAAACTTTAAGTTAAACACTATCTTTCCCTGAAACTGATTCTTGCAGGGTAGCAATTTGTCCATCCAAGGTGCAAACTGAAACCTTCCTTTTTCTTCCTACCTTACATGTAAGCTGAACTAACATGACTGGGTTAATTAGGCTATCTTCAGGTGTGGACAGACTGTCTCAAATCTTGTTCAACATGGTCTAAGTGGGACCTAGGGGCACAGGACTCACTGATTTACAAAACAAACATTGCTATTTATAATTTAGAGGATAGATGATTGCAAGGAAACTCCCATGGATTCAGCAGAAGTAGAATGGCCAGAGGAGGAGGGAGAATGCTTGAGTACTTTGAATGTAATTATATGATTCCAAATTTAGATTATAAGAGACTAGACTTTGAGCCAGAGAATCTTCCAGTCCTTTTATAAAGCTTATTTATAATCTTTCTGATTCAATAGTTGAATGTAATTCAGGCCCAGCTTTGAAGCTTGCTGGTTAACTAAGATGAACATACCTGCTTAGCAGGATTTTATGAAAAATGTCTCAACTTCCTTTCTGTATGGAGAAATCTACAGTAGGCAGGTAATGCTGTAGTATTTGACTTCAGGTCATAAAATGGGATTCCTTATCCTGAACCTCAGTTCTGCCTGTGGTTTGAGTGCACATGTTTATGTGGGGGTATTGGTTTTGTGAGACCGTATCAGTTCTGACTGACAGTCTAACAAAATAGTCTGGTTTGATAGAACTGGTTGTGCAAAGTCAAACTCTTGTGTTATGTTGCTCATGTTCCTGTAGTCATGGGGTCAGTTCACTGCACACTTGAAATTTATCTGACCATTGTTATATAAAAGTAGGGAACAATCCTCAGGCTTTATAACCTAGATCGGCTGCTCATTGTCTTGTCAGCTGTGGTCTTGTGCAGAAAATAACAGATGTTGCAGAGAAAGTAGAGCAATTGTCTCTATTGACAGCCTGGCTAGAGCAGCGTAGGCTATAAGAATGCGCTCAGCTGTGATGGTATTGCACCCTCTAAGGTAAATACTTCATTATCAGCATGTTGCATCTCATGCCTCCTATTCAGTTTAGCTGAGCATGGTGGAGGCAAATGAGAAACTCACTGAAACTTCAGCTTGTTTTTCAGAGTAGATACTGCCCAAGTATAAAGTGTTTCAAGTCATGTTGAATAACTTAGGCTTACTAGATGTTTAAGCAAATGTGCTAGCTAAACCAAGAACTGTCACATTGATTGCAAGTCAGATGGACTTCATTTCCCTGCATGGATTCAGATTTCTAAAGAAATGACAGTGACTATTTGAAAAGTACATAAAGAAGGCTTCCTGCAGGTATGCAGGTCTTGTGTGTGAAGTCTTACAATGCTATAGTGCCGTATAGTTGGAGGTGCCAGCACTGTAACTTCATTTAAACCTTGTGCAGCAGGGTGCTGTGTAGCAGAGGGCTTTGGTGGAGCCTTTCAGTGATGACTCTTGTGCCTGGAACTTGCCTCATGCTTTGAGGCCTGTGTGCAGTTTCCTGCTGATATGGTCTGTATTCTGTGTGTTACCCTTATTTAGGGCACTGCTGCTTATGTGATGGGCATTTGCTTGTGGTGTGTTAATGTTTTATGTGGGCATGTACAATGATCAGTTTGGGCAGGAAATGGCACTTCTGTTGCAAGGACTGTGCATATTGAATGCTGAGCTCTGAAAAATGTGGCCTCACCAGGGCAAGGAGTGTCATTCAAAGCAGGTGTTGGGATGTGTTCGATGTGTTGTGTGTTTAATTTTTAAAGGTAACATGGAATGCTACTGTGAGAAGATGGTAAACTCAAACCTACTTCTTGGTAGGAAGAGTAAAAGACTTTGAGATGCTGTTAACTCTTAGCACTGCATTGATGCTGAAAGTACACTGCATTTACAGGCTGCATCAAACCCAAACTTTCTTAATATGAAGAAACTCATTGCAGTAGCTACTGAGCAGTTAATGCTGTCAGTGTGGGCATATACTCAGTAGGCCAAGATAAGGCTGTTTTTCTCAGCCATGAAGCCAAGATAATTACAGCAGGAAAATCTTGCTAAAACTGATTGCTTCAACCAGCTGCTGAAGTCCTTAAGCATAATTATTAATTACAGGCTATATGATTGAACTAACAGAGGGGGTGGTTCGTCATGCTTTCCTGAAGCGTAGAGGGGTTTCTCTGCTGAATTATATTAAGCATAAGGCCAAGTACCTGAAACTTCCATTAGTTATTGGAAGCTGAGATTTCCAGCTTCCAAGAAAATAGTTCCCTTGCACTATGTAGTAAAAATCCTTAATTCTAAACTACAATCATGTTTTAATTAGTAAGAAAAGTCTGCGTACTTCTGCTTTGAGAATGGTCGTGCCTATTTGCAGTGACACAAATTCAGGCATTATCTAGAGGCACCTAAATATATCTTCACCTGGGCAGTGACACAGCTTTCTTCCAGAAGTGAAGCTGGCAATTGATAGTTATCACCTGATACGCAATAACTGCTCTGATTCACTCTGTGGAGGTGGAGGGAGGAAGTGAGCTGGTGGAGCGTTGCTGTGAACCTTGCTGTGAATTGCCCATCTTATCTGTGAAGATCTGTTCTCAGATCCTTCTGGTGCCCTTCCAGGGGGATGCTGTGCAACAGAGCCTGCTGATTTCCACCCACTCGGCGCTCTGAGTAAGCAATATGAATATCTTCTAATGCCTCTAATTATTGTAGTAAGCATGCCACAGTAATTGGTATGACAATCCTCTGTGGAGGTCCATTTTAACTTTATGAGCAGTACAAACACACAGGCTGTCACCATCTATCTATACAGCAAATATTTCCCGAAATCAAGTTCCAAAGGTGCTGGAAAGCATCAATTTGTTATGTTTTGTTTCAGGAGAGCATAGCTCTTTGAAATAAGTAAGGTTTTAAGTAAGTGTGAATGTTTAAAGAAAAGGTAGGGCAACTCCATTATTTCAGGGAAAAAGTAGAGGTGAGATAGCAAATCATGCTGCTTTTTGGCAGTGTTACAAGAAAATGAAAAGTGGTACTTGGAATAAATGATAATACGACTTAGTATTAAAAACTGGCTTTGTCCTCAGCCCTTCTGTGCAATTTAATAGTGGAGAGTGATAGTTGGAGAATGGTGTGTGTGTGTTCATTATTTTGCTAATTTCACTGATCTTTGTGAAGTCATGTTTATTAGCTGCTTTTAGAAGTGGAGTGGATTTTTTTTGTATTTGTGAGTTTAGACAATACAGACTGAGCTTATAAAAGCTCAAACAGCTCATGAACTATTTCCTGTCATACTGCAGAACTTTACCAGAAGTGCCATAGGTATTTTCTGTGTGTATTGGCAAGGTGATAATGATTAATCCCTTCCCTGTACCTCAACCTGAACTATGGGAAATATTCTTGGACCATACAGAGACTTTTCATCTAAGAGTTGGGCAAGGTGCTTAAAGGTTTGGAGTCACAGCTGGCTATTAAAAGAAAAGGAATGAGAACATGATGAAGTGGAAGAAATTAGCGCTCCTGAAGGTATTGTCAGTGCTGGCTGACAAGAGATCAGGAAACACCAGGAAACTAAATAGCAGAAAAGGAGAAAAGTCAGAAGGCTTCTATAGAGTTTTGTAGTAAGCTGAGTTAAAACACGTTCTTAATCTTTTGGATGCTGTGTGCCTGTCCAATGGCTTTCTGAAGACCCTGTTTTACACAGACAACTTCCCTCAACGTAAAACATCTGTTCTCTTACAAAGAGATTTTTAGTTATTGTGATACTGTTTCTTCAGTGCAAATTTGTAAAATGTATGGTCATTTTTTGGAAAGAAAAAATTTGACCATAAAAAAAAGTGTTTTGAGCTTTTTGTCTAATCTGTCTATCCAGATAGATTCCTCGGTGCTGAATGGATTTGTATTTTAGGTAAGCAGCCACAGCACCTCCATAGTTTCTCTGAAGCACCATTTTGGTTTCTCTGGTCAGTGGTAAGCAACTGGAGTGCTTGGGCAAAGACAGCTGAATTCTTCAAATGTATGGTAGAAAACATCGTAAGTATTAAAGGTGTGAGGGATCTAGAAAACATTGCAGAAATATTAGGGGAAGACTCTTCTAAGATTTAACATAGTTGCATGGAAATGTGAATGGAAACTATAAAGTCTTAAGTGTATTTTTCTTTTCAGAAAGAGGAAATACATCGTTTCTTTAAAGTGTACTGAAGTAATCTAGCCTTACTAAGTAAGCTCAGTTCTATTTTAAGGTCTACCACAGGCTTCCTATGTGATGCTGGTGAATGTTTGTGCTAGCATCAGTTTTGTCCCAATATGTGCAACAGTTCCAGTTGCATGTGGTGTTATCTTGGCTGTATAATTAGGGTGGTTTTACAAAGAAAGTAGATTTTTTGTATGGGTGGATGAGCAGTAGAGTGGATGGGAAGGAGCAGCTTTAGGGACTAAGTGAAGAAATATGACGGTTTAAGGTTTTCTTTATGGTTTTCAAGCAGTGGAAGGAAAGTCTTGATCCATAGGCAGTAGTAATTGAATACTTTGTAGGAGAAAGGCTGGAGGTCAGGTGATCATGGAAAACTGGAATATTTTTTGCAGCATAACTTCAGATTTGAGGAATTTTTGTGTAGATGTTAGTTTTAGATGAATTGTCCTCAAAAAGGGCCTGTTGAAAGTCTAAGGTGTTGAGTCTGGAAATAAGCATTTAACTCTTAGAAACCTAAGTTGGGACAAATGAATCCTTGTATGTATTTTCTCAATGTTTTTACAGTGCTGTTTCAATCTGTTATTTCTGTGAATTTCTTTACGTCAACTCTTTGCGAGGTCGCTGGCTGTCAATCTGCTTGTTGAAATACCTTTTTCCAGAGACCACTGTGCAAGGAACTTGTTGTAATGCTTCACATTGGGAACAAATTCCAAGCAACAATCTGGATAAAGGCTGCTGAAATCTTAAATGCATCCACATTACGTTTTCTTTTGTCGAAACTGTATAGCTAAAGCTGCCAGATGCATTTCATAGTCTTACATCATTACCAGTTGCAAAAGCTGCTTTTCAGTCAGTTATACTGAGACCAGCACTTTGTGGCTTTTCAGTTATTTCAGAATCCAGTTTGTCAAACCTGCCTTGGGTTGAACGCTGCTGGCCCGCATCATTTCAGATATGCTAATGTGCTAGTTTTAGCCTGCCCTTTTTTTTTTTCCAGCAGTTTTGGTGATCGTGTACAGTTCTGCCCGCAGCTTTGACAGCTAGTGCAGAACTGCTTTCAGCTGTGACATTTGAATGTCTGTGGTGGCTGTTGAGATGGTCTAAACCACTCTTAACTCCTGGCTATCGCTGTCTCATCTTCCCCACCTTGCATCCTTTCTTGCACTGAGTTTTCTGCTAAACCAATAAGAAAAAAAAACCTTCTCTCATGAGCTACAATGGTTTGGGAACAGCCGAGTATCGGAGCTAGGCCAGGGAAGCAGCCTCTGCTTCCTGCAGACAGGTCGGCTTCGGCTGCTCTTGAACCACACACTCAGCTGCATTCGCTGCTGACTTGGCCAAAGCTGTTCCTGCCTGTTCTTCAACTTACACTTGTGTTTATGGAAGGCAGAAGCATGTGCAGTTGTCTGTGGAAGTGTCCCAGTCACGTTTTTGGATATATTGTAAAGATTTTCTGCTGTTGTCCACAAATGGTTTTGAAAAACAGTGTAATGTCTTGCAGCAGGCACATAAGGTGACCAGAAATGGAGGGGTTCCTTTTCCAAGACTTCTCTTGTAATTCAAGCAATAGTTACTGGCACTTCTGTGTGAAATACTCTGCTGTTTCTTGTTTTATCTTTTTTTGACGTGTGTTTAGTGTTGATCTTCCTCTGCCTCTGTTTTCAAATTCTGTCTGCTGCTTTGCTTGTTCACTGCTGTTGCAGATATCAACAGCGTGTTTAGGTTCCAGCTTTGTCTACTGCAGCATATGTGCACTGGCTTCATTATCTCCAGTGCCAACGAGTGTTTAATGTCTAGTAAACGTGTCTGCATTTAGTTAGATGTGCTTGATGAGGCTGAGAGGGTCAGCTTGACTGCATATTGGCTTAGACATTTCACTTTTGATCTGTATATTAAATACTTTCCTATGCGGTTATAATGGAACACTTAAGATATTTAAGATTTGATACAACTTTTTTTTTTTGCTAACTGTAGGTGCCTTCTGATCAGTAACAATCCTTGCCATTGTACTTGGACAGCTTGTTTTCTTATGTGGTCTTGCATTCCTTGCGAAAGATGCTTTAAATTCAGCTGGAGATTTTTAAATTTTTGCTGCTTTTTTAGTCTGCTTTGTGCAGTTCCAAAGATGAACACACGTCTGGCTTTACAGGGAGCTCCAGTTGCAGGAGCCATTTGAGCATCCCTCAGAACACTGATTTCTGTCTATTTTAGGAGTCTATTGATTCTAAAACTACCAAATTCCTTCCATTGCTGGGTTATTTAATTGTATCCTTTTCCCTTTGAGTTACTCTTTTCCCCAGCTGGTTTTAAACCTATGCACCATCCACCATATTCTTCACCATTTTATTTCTTGAGATTCAGGTTGTTTCCTACCACCTTTACTTTGCCAACATTGTCTTCTGGATTCAGTCTGAAACAGTGTCTTTTCTGCTGTAATTCATACAAGTTCTCCAATGTACCTGAGCAATCATTTCCATGTTTGTATCCCCTCTATGACCAGTTTTTCCTGAGCTTTTGGGGCATGGTAGCTGTTCAAAACTCAACCTTTTTGTTTTATTCCTGTTCTGCCTTGTCTCTCCAGCCTTGGGCTATAATTTTAGGTGTCCCATGAGGGCTTAGATGATTTTGCCCGTTTTGAAACCCAGATTGTGGCTTGCTGGAGGCTTTGAGGATTTGAATAGTAACTATTATTTGAACTAGGTTAGCCAGGTACGTGGTAACTAAATCTTCAGCTGTTGCACAAGGTCTTGAAGTCTTCTTATTGCCCCTTTCATATGGTCCTTGATGTGTGAGGCTAAAAAATGAATCCTGGAGCATCTCTTTACCTCATTTGGAGGGAGGGCAGTGCGCTCATCCATAGCAGCAAAAAGCTCAACAAGGGGAAAAAATTGTTAATTAAACATTTGCAAGATGAGCTTCACTCCTTGCCAGGGCCTGTGCAGTGTCACTGAACTACAGTGAAGAGGGCAGTGGTTTTATCTGTGGCTACATGAGGTGTCTGCCCTTTGGTAGTAGCCTTGGTGAGACTGGCAGAGTGCAGGGTCCCTGAGTGCCTGTTACTGCTGCTCCTGCTCACCCTGTGCAGAAACTGCAGGTGTTTGAGGTCAGATACTTTGGAGATTAACAGCTGTGATGGTACTTTCCATGTCACTGGATGTGTAGCAAAGGGATGACAGTTGGGGAAGTTGCATCTTAATTTCTAAAGTATGTAGAGGGGAAAATTCTAAAGTATCTTAAGGGAGAAAAAATAAAAGGCTTTACACTGCAACAGGCCACATTCCTCAGCCTTGAGCTGCCCCTTTCAGTGGGGGCAGGGCTTCATAGGTGGGGTTTATTTCTCTAAGCACAGATGTCTAGAGTTGAATTAGTCACCCAAAGCTCCTTTTACAGTCAATGCAGAGAAATAAAGGGGTTTTAGAGTGGAAATAACTCTGACCTATTTTTAGGCACTTTAAGATAAAAATGAGCTGGGCCAAGCCTCTCTGACTACTGTAATATTCAGAAGTCCCACCCTTTTTGCATGTCCTGCCTGGACGCAGGACCTGTCTGGGCTGCCATTTGCTATTAGCACCCTGCGGAGCCAGGAGGTGCGACCCAAACCTGCTGAGTGTGAGTCAGCAGCTCTGCGGGATGAGCTCTGCCTTCCCACAACCTCCCAAAGGTGGTGGCTTCCTTATCCTTGCTCCTATGATAGCCTGGCCCAGGGTTTGGAGCAAGACCTTGCTCAGCCTTTAATAGCAGCTAATGATAGGGTAGGGGACTTTAGCTGATTGATGATAAAAAAAAAAAAAAAAAAAATGCTGAAGGCAATTGCCCAAGTGCAAAGCACTTTCCCTGTTTGAACAGAGGCAGGCTCATTTTCCACGTGCTTACCAGCTGTTTTTACCTGCCTGTTGACACAGTCCCCACTAGGAGCTGTGTGCAGCTGCGGGACTTCCGTCCTTGGTGAGCCAGGCTCAGCTCTAGCCCACAAACAAGGCTCAGATTTCCTGCCTACCCCCTCAGTGTGGCCCCTCTGCAGGGTTTCCTGTAGCTGACACGTTGAGCCGGCAGTCTGAGGAGGCAAGAGTGAGCGGTGGTGGTGGTGAAGCCTTCCCCGCAACAGAGAAAGCATCACACCGATACGAAGCAGGAATGGGGCATGAGCCAGAGCTGTGCGGGAAGCTCAGCTTTGGCAAGAAAGACAAGAAGCAGCAGAATATCTGTTTGTTGAAACCTTTTCAAATGTGCCAGCAAAAGACTGTATCTAATTTTCCATCTAGGAACGCTCCACTGAGACGCTGAATTGGCCAAGATGCAATGGGAGATAGCCCGGGTTCCTCATCAATGACCACAAGATGGAAGCTGTATTTGCAAAATGTCCATAACCTGGTATTGAGAAGCTCCCCATATTTCTATCCAGGATCCCTGGACAGCAGCAGCTAGATGCTAGTAGTCCCTTCTCTCACCAAGGACTGATGTGCATCCCCATCTCTGGCTGCAGTGGGCGCTTTCTGCAATGCTAGGCCCTCTTCTCATCTTGATGATGAAATCCAGATGGCTTTGCAGGTTTTTGCAGGCTGTTGGTTTGTTTGCCCAGGAAAACTGGTTTGGTGTCTCATAGATTCTGCTTACTAAATCTGTTCCCAGGAACCTATTTTCTTAAAGAGCTGAGAGGCTCAGCATATTTCCCTCCCTGCCCTATATTGTTTTCTAAACACATAGTATTTTAATTAGGCAAAACTCTCTGCTGATGAAATAAGTGCTTTGGCTCCGACGGAGTTTCACTTATGACACAAATATGACTATGAACTCCATATGTGGTATTGAGCCTATATGGACAACATGGTCTAAAATTGTGAGCTGCAGTCCCAGGGGCAGGGTCTACTCCAACTTCTGAGCAGCTCTGGAGTAACTGTTGATGTTAGCATTTCTCCTGAGACTGGCTAGTCACTGACCCTCTGGGCTCTTTGAAAGTCTCTTGGCTTTTTCATTGTCCAAAATGCAGGCAGCTCCTTGCTTGGATGCCCAGGGTTTGGGCTTTGCTAAAGCTCATCTAAGTTTGCAGTGGTCCTTGTTGCAGGCAAGCACAACCAGAGCTCAGTGGATGTCAGAAATGCTCGTTGTAATTAGAGCCTTAGCTGAACTGCACAAACCAAATGGACTCCCAGCTGCTGGGATCCTCCTGAGTGAAGCCCAGGGCCTTGCCAGCTCTTCCCCTTCAAGGCTGCCCATTCTTCCTATGTTGAAATGGTTTATGAAGAAAGCTGTGCTGAGGCAGAATGGGAAGGGAGACTCAGCATTAGAGAAGTGTGAGGAATAGTTTTGGATAGATCCTCAGTGCAGAGCTTGGAGCACTAGGCACAGAAGGGCCCCTGGGTGAGATGGGGAGCGAGGATGGAGGAATTATGTGAGGAAGCCCCTGTCCCAGTACTCACAGAAAGCAGTACTCAGAGCTTCCTATCACTTAGCCCTGATGCTCCTCACCTTGGGCCAGCTTGATCCCTTGATATCTCCTCCAAGTCTTTGCCAAACACCAGCTGCCAGCTCTCTTGGGTGTAATTCTGTAGCTGCAGCAAATGGGAATTTCTGCTTACTGGGAACATATAGAGGAGACTCAAAGAAAGCCCATCTAATGGGGTTTTAATTAATGAAATTGTCAACTGAACCATAAAGGAGGTATGTCTGCATTCTCATTCTAATTGAGTAAAATCTGCTTTGCTTTCTGCAATTTGTGCTTCTGCAGTTCTTGGGAAATTCAGCACAGAATCGAGCCATTGGTTTCCAAGCCAAAAATGTCCCATTAATCCCCAGAATACAACTAATGCTAAGCAGATGTCTCAGCACAAGTAGGATGCCAGAGAAGGCAGCATGAAAAAGTGAACGTTTGAGCTGATGCATTTGCGTTAGCAGATAGCAAGGTGGAAAGCCAGGTATGATGCCTGAAGGGGGATACACAGACCGTCCATGGCTTAGTGTTTACCTTCAGAATGCGTCCTCACGCCATGCGGACCTGAATCACCTCATCCTTTCTTCAAGGAGCTTGCTTTGCATCCTGGAGGTCAACTTTTGCTACAAAGATCTTAAGATGAGTGGAGGTGGGGGGTATGTTATCAAGTACTTTTTCTCTTCCATCATAATTTTCAAGGCAAGACACCAGTGTTGCCTTACCATTTTTCCATCAGAGTTTTTCAGGAGGCCTTAGCACCTGAATGTGTCAGCAGAAATGATCCTGTTAAACGTGGTCCTTCCAGCTCTGAAGCCCCAAGGGTGTCATTACTTTCTTTAGACTTTTTTCACTGCACATCAGAAGCCACTGATGTTTAAGCATCCTCGAAAGTCCTGGGGAACTTTCAGACCCAAATCACAGAATTAACCATTGCTCAAAATGTTCTCTGGTCTGTGCTAGACATGCCTGAGCTCTGGATGTGATGCAGAACATCTGTTCGAAGAGGATTAAAGAGTTTTCTTTCTAGATCGTTAGGTGTTTTTTACTGGAGGTTCCCTAGGTATAAAGTGCAGGTATAAAAAGGGTTTGGTATATATTAAATGTGCATAGTCAGAGATTTCTGGCTATCTTGTTTTGCCCAAGGAAGCAGATTTATTGATTTCTGAACACCTTATCTAGATAAATTTCAGCAAAGGAGATGTTAGGAACCTCATCTCAGAGCTCATGAAAAATCCAAGAGGCTTCAAACAACAGAAAGCTCTCAAAGGCCCTGATGACCTCAGCTTGGTTGCCTCCCTAAAGCTAGGTGAGGGGAGTGACTCTTGATGAGCATTCATGCAAAAGCAGACTTTCAAAAAAAGCTCAGCTATTAATGCTGACATCAAATGCAAGATCACAGAGAATGACTGAGGTTGCTCTATCTTCTTGAGATGATCAGTGATGCAGTATGCTAGTCAAGCCTAACATCTTGGCCAGAAAACAGCTTCTTAACCCTGGACATCTCAGGGATGCCTAGTCTTAAAGGAGTTTACATGTTTACTGATGCCTTCTGCAGCCCTTCTCAGAGGTGCAGCTGTATCTGCAGGAACCACAGAGCTGGGAGGTATCTAATAGTCCCTTTTGTTTTAGTTTTGCTAAACTCTGCATCACCCATTAGATTTCAGCCAGGAAGATGCCAGTGAATTGATGGAAATTCAGGCTGTATTTGTAAACACCAGCAGCTTTCCACTGACTGAAAAGACTTGTGCCCCTAAACCATCCATCTCCTTACATGTGAGAACCCCCCTCTCACGCATCCTTGACTTTTTCAACCAGTACATTTAAAAAAAAAAAAAAGGAAGGAACATGTCTATAAGCAATGAAAGCCTATTTGGATTTTCAGTACTACTGAACAAACTTCATTTGATGAAGCAAAATTTTATATCAGTGATGGAAGTTCCATTAAAAGCTGCAGGCAGTGTGTGCACACTTTTTTAAAGTGGTGGATTTTTATTCATGCAGTGTGAGAGTGCAGAGCTTTAATTTGATCTAGAGCAATTATTAAAAATAGCACAATGCTGCTTTATGCATTAAGCTGCTTACGTGCCCTTCGTTTAAAGCGCTCCATCCCCTGAGCTATGCGGATGGGCGCCAGCCTGGAGCCGCGGAAGCTGCTGGGCTTCAGGAGTAGGTGCCTCGAGGAGCTGCAGCAGGACCTGGGCTGTTGCCGAAGGGGCAAAGCCTGCAGGAGAGTCGTGGCTTTGGGGGCAAAAACACAAAGAAATGTAAAATCTTCCTTGAGAGATGGAAGCACAACAGAATTGCTGTTAAGGAGCCCAAGGGTGTGTGAAAGGCCTGGTTTGTCTTTAAGGACAGGAGGATCTGTGGTGGGAGCCTTTGTCCTGGGGATGGGAAAAGCAGCGCAGGCCCTGCGGAAGGGCTCCCTGGTGCGATATCGGGGTCCACTGTTTGCGCCCATGAGTGACCCGGAGCCGGTGTGAGGGTCTGGCAGACCCCGTGTCCCACAGCGCCGGGTGCGTCTGGGGCCTCTCACTCGTGCACAGGAAAAACGCGCCAGAGGCCGCTGAGGCGCCTCGGGGCTGAGGATGGGGCGGGAGGGGGGCGCCGCCGCGCCCGGGCC
>JAYECN010060628.1:0-28422 GCA_035222435.1 Microcambeva ribeirae | reverse complement strand
TGGAAGGGACCTCTAGAGATCATCTAGTCCAACCCCCCTGCACATGCAGGGTCACCTAGAGCATGTGGCTCAGGACTCCACATATTGTGCAATACATGATAGCACAGACATAGTATAGACAATGAATTTCTAGAAGAAATCTCTACTAAGTTAAATAGTACAGACTTAACCCTACCAAAATAACATGAAATAATTTTAGAAAAGTATGAGTGGAAAAGCAGGGAGACCAAGTATCTAGAAGAAAAATGCCTAAACCTAGTAGCATGTAGTGACATCTGCAGGGGGATGGGAGTGGGCACACCACTTGTCTTATTTATTAAAGCTACTCACCCTTCACATTTTCTATAAAATATTTAAATGAAAGCTTTTTTTTTTTTTTTACTATGCTACTTACAGTTAAACAAAACATACAGCAAGTGACGAGGAAAAGTCTTGCATCCTTTTTTGCAGTTTTATTTTTCTTTTAAAAAGTTTTTTTTTGGCACTACATAGTTCTGTAAAGAATAAAATTGACAAATTTTTAAACACATGAAATCCCTTTCTAATTTTATTTTTTTTAGAACAATATATATAAAGTCTGAAGCAACCAAAGTATGAATACAGCTAATAGAAAATAAAGAACTTAATTTTAAAAATTCTCTCTCTTTACAGTTTATCAAGATAAAACAAAACACAAGTCCCCTTAAAAATAGGGTAATAAAATAGATGAAATTTGTATCACTCAGTTTTGTGATACTAGTAAAAACTATAGTTCATATCTATGTACAAATGATACAGTTTAAAAACAGTCTTAAATAATCTTGTATCTAAACATGTTGCATTAAGATTTTAAATCAGAACCTGATTTTTTTTTCTCCCCTTCCCCCACCCACCCAGTCATAATCCCCTTAAATTTCACTTTTTCTGTTGAATGAAATTCAGATTCAAGTGTGGGTGTCCTTGAGACAGAAGCGAGAACCGCTGGTTACTCTGCATCAGTGGACCAGCTAAAAGAAAATGGATTACAATTACTTCAGCAAGTTAGACATAGTTAACAGTGCGTGGCTATATTCAATGTATAACACTTACTTAGAAATAAAGGCATTTACGCGGTTGACGCAAATGCTATCTACGTGACTAGCCCATTTAACAGTCCGATGCAATGTTACTTTTACCCTATCTCTGAAATTCCCTTGCGTTACTATAAAAGTAAGGTTAAACTAATAAAAACAATTTCAGGATTTTTAAATCTTGGTCTCACCTGGAAACCTTGCTACAGCCTATGGCTTAGGCTTTGACAACAAAACAAAAACAGGATGTGATGCCAAAATCTCCCATCCTACAAAATGTGCCCAAGCAGCACAGTAATTGCATGCCTTTAGGTAAAATTTGGGCACAGTCTCTCTCTTAACTGTAGCCAAAGTCTGTTTTCCTATGGCCTTTCCTAATCCTGCGAGATGCTGAACACCTTTATTGTTCACTAGCATCAGAAAGAGTTGGATAAAGTTAATTCTTCAAAGAATCCTGAATAACTCAGCCCAATCTAGCTTTGACTTTTGCACTGCTTTGACTGCAGATGGCGCTAGGTGACTTCCAGAGGTCCCTTCTGACCTAACTATTCTATAAGCTTTTCAGTTCATAATGTATGCAGGTCATTTGTATGGCAATGTAAAAAAGCCAAATAAAATTATTACAGCAAAAACTGATGCAAATTCTTAGCATGCACACAGACAAGTTATTTTATCCTCTTATTGAAGGAGAGGTGGCTCTAAGTGAGACAGGTGCAATGAAGGAGGGGAAAAAAAATACATAAATAAAAATAAAGGCTGGAAGCGCAACACAGTCCAAGCTACCTATCAGATTCCAGAATGCCATTTAATCCCTCCCCTCCCACAAAGATTTTCATCCATCCACACAGGAAGCTGAAGCGTTGATTTGACTCTTGGATTCATTCTTATGGTTCCAGGGAGCCTAGGCATGTGAAACATGATTCCTCGGCTTTTACAGCCTTTGAGACAGTAAAGAGACATGTTGCATGAGCTGTTGATTCATATACTAGTTCTAGTACCTTGAGGGTAGAAAGGTTTGTTCGGTGGATAGCTGGCATTTCCCTGCTGCATGTAGTTCTGAGGCATATTGTAAGGCCACGCTCCTCGGAGGAGAGGAAAATGGGTAGGGGTCCCATGGTCCCAAGGGACAGAAGGTGGGTTCATTTTACCAAACTGTCCTTGGAAACCCTGATCTATTTTTCAATTGAAAGGGAAAAGCACATTGCAAGTTGAAATAATTAAACAATAAGTCACAAATACAGTTTACATCTCAAATAACATTTTGCAGGGGACTTTATGCGATTAATCTGATGCACTATTTTTTTAAATATATACATGAACAAGAATTACCACCTAAATTACTTCATTATTCATCACAATAGAATTTTATTGGAGGGGGAAGATAGATGATGAATCAGTACTTAAAATCAAGACCTAAAATCTCACTATTCCATACAGAAATAAATTAGACTGTATGTTATTCTCATGATGAAAAATACAAGTTCTGAAAAAAGTTACTAATAACTGATCCTACATAGATCTTCACTATCACTGACATATGTGTGACATGAAAGCATGTCCTACTTCAAGGAAAATAATTCTCAGAAGCAGTACAGTAGAATCCCACTAACATCTATATGCTTAGGAAACTGCAGGTAGATCACAGGACAAACTTAAAATGTATTTTTCGGAAAGACAAATAAAAACTTCTGAAATTAGTATACAAATTGTAAAGTATTCCATTCATAAATCTAGTATTATTGCAGTGTAAAGGATGAGAAATCAAGCATCAAGGAGGCAAGACACATAATTATTGACAGTGCTGTCAATTCTGCTCTTTTTGTTCATAGCTCTGAATTTTAAAAGAAACTGAAATACCCTGTAATTTAAAAATCTTGTTCAGGGTACATTCAAAAAACTATCCTTCTCAGAATACTAGTTCCCCTTAGAAAACTTATAGATTTTGACTATGGGTTTAAAAAGAACAGTTGTTTTTATATAGTAAAACATGAAATACAGTCCGGAAAAAAAGCACAGAAAAAGCTGTTCTTCTGAATCTTCTAACAATCCTACTTCTGACTAGATTGTCTACTGAAAAGAAAGTAAACTTCCTTCTTCTCACTCAAGATTACGTGGGGCAAGACAAAGTTTCCATCAATTTGCTGTTCCCAAATTGTTCCAGGCAGGCATGAAAGCAGGCTTCAAATAGAGAGTATACAGCTCATCTTCGCAGTGCTCCTACCCAATGACCTACTATAATGGCATCTAAACCATAAAGGAAACAGTTGATTAAAATACAAAGAGGGCAAACACCAGGACTGGAACTAGGAAAAACTGTGATGAGACAAAATGAAAGGATTTCAGCTAGAGGAAAAAAAAAAAAAAAAATCTACTGAGACTGACAGCAAGAAAGCTGGGAAACATTCTGTGCAGACAAGATGAGAGTACAGAGACAAAGTGCAAAAGAGACTGCAGACAGACCAACAGACAAAATAACAAGCCCTGACACTAGTTAAGGGAGGAAAGAGAGTCAAAAAAAGAAACTGGAATTTGGTGAGCATGTCTGAAAGAAGGCAGCTACCTGGGTAAGAAGATGTGGATCAGAAGGAGGTGCTTGAGAAATAAAGGCAGCACTGGGGTGAACTCAGAAGGGGGAGACAGATGAAGCATGATGGAGAATTAAGACAAGAAATGATGGAGGATTAGGGACAAAGGCAAACTCAGAAAGCACACTGGTAGCAGACTTTACAATATATTCCATACACTGCCTGTATCAAAAAATATGCAACTCCTGTCAGCAAATACCTAAAGGCTGAATGTTAAAGTGTATCTCATCTAATACTATTGACTCATAGATGAAAATCCTTTATTGCTGTCAATAACTCCGTTAGTATGGAGAGATAATGTGCAGGAGATTTAAAATTCCAATCTCTTGTGATGAATGACTGCATCAGTATATTGTATGATGAATATTTTCTTAAACACAGGTTAAGCTATGCGCAGAACAAATGAAGAGAATACTACTACGGTTTAGAAGATCGCTGTTCAAGTTCAGGGACAGCCACTGTGTATGTTAAAGAATTGCCTTGTTAGTTACTACATACTGTTTTCTCAGCCCCATCAAACACATTAGTGTATCCGCCTTTCATAAGAGGCAAAGGCTGTTGCCCACTTGTTGCAGAAGATGGAAAACATATGAAGTACTTTCAGGAAAGGATGTCAGTATTAAAGACAATATATAAGGCAGTATAATGTATATCAGAAAGAACTGTGTAAGACCTTGTCATTAAGCTTGTACTGGAGTATTGCAAGGGGACAACCCTCAACAGGCACAACTGTAATTCTGTGAGTCTCTGAGTTTGGAGGCGTAATCTTAGCATATATCTAATAATCTATATAGCAGCATAAGTAGAAACCATATTTGTAAGCATATTTACAGAAAAGTAATTTAGACTTAAACAAGTATATCACTATTTCTCAGTTGAATGCATGATTTCTCATGTGTTGGACAGCTCTTAATAGCAGATAGGACCAATGCCTAAGAGTTACCTAGCTCCAACCTGCCTACTTTTTTCCCTACAAAAATGTTAAGAAAACAAAATAATGATTTTGTCCCTTAAGCATCATTTTTCAACATAAAACAAATTTAGCATTAGCTGTTTCTGTAACATTTAACATTTGTACACAAAGTGCGAGAGGTTTGATACAATAGAGAAGAGTTACCTGAATTCCCCACAGTGCCATTGTTCACCAGTGAGTTTGGAGTCACGGGGTTGTGCCAGTGTCCCTCATGAGAAGTGCTGGGGATTCCCATGGGCCTGGCAGCAGGCTGTGCAAAGATGATACTGGGATCGTTCAAGCTTACACTGCTCTGGTTATTTGTGGTGGTGCTGCTGCCAGACCTCATAGAAAATGGAACATTTGTAGAATGAGGAGGGTTACTCGGTGCAGAGTGAATAACAGGCCCATGAATAGGCCACGAAGTGTTGGGAAGCTGAATTTGGTGGTGATGGTGCATCTGAAGTAGTCCCAGGTTATGCAAGGTGGAATACTGACCTGGGGGAGATTGGGGAAAGTTAAACAAAGGCAGCTGGACCTGATGAGGTGGCTGTGCACCCTGTTGTGGTTGCGGAACGTGCTTATTTTGGGAAACTGGTTGTGGTTGAGTCTGGTTAATGGAGGCTGGCTGAGAGGAATTCTGTGTAAATTGTTGCGGTTGTGGAGAGTAAGATGACTGATGCGAATCAGACTGGAGAGAAAAAAAAAGTATGTATTTCTGATTAGTTGACTAGCTGTTTAATGGTGATTTTCTTTAACATGCATCCAATTTTGTAAGATAAAACAAAAACAGCAGAGCACACCCCAACAATACCCCAAAACTAAGGCAAAGTTCCTGCTGGTTTAAATGAGTACAGCTCAACTTACACTCATTTTCACCAGCAGATAGTTTGAACAGCTTGGCCTGTTAACGTGGCACATCCCATCATCAGAAATATCATTCTGAGCAAACATTAGCCCCAAGCTACTCATCAGACTCCTCATACATCTGTTTCTGATTTTTATTCAGCATCTTCCCCACCCTGTTTATTTACAGCCCAGGACTTCTTTAATTAGTTACAAAACCTCACTTCTAAACAGTGGTTATTACTACCAACGATACCTTTGCAAGTACTTCCAAAATAAACTTCTAATATTTATTTAATCTGTTGAAAAAACAAAAAAACAATTGAAACCCCACAGATCCAGTTTCAATCTCTGTTTCCTGATGCTAGGCCATGGCTGAAGGCACAGAAATAACTATTACTGCGGCATTTGTAAATCTTTCACTATCACCAGCAACATACAGAAAGAGGCCTGAGCATATCTGAGCTGCTTTGTACTGCTCATAGCAGAACATTTCAAGAACTAGGTTGAATGGGGTGTTTCCTTGCTTATCTGCCAAAATTTATTACCAGTGTCTAGATTCATCTAAGTTGTTTTTAATCACTCAGTAGAGGTGCTGATGGCGTGAGATAGGTGCCTCCAAAGGGAGATTCCAATTAGCCAGAGCTGCCTAAGACAGAAGTGATTACCTGAATTTCAGGTCTCAATCTCCCTGTGGAGTTGCTTGCCTTTCTCCATGGGTTCTAGCAGACAGCTAAACTCCAGGTAACTCAGCTGCTGTCAGAATATCTGAAGTTCAAGGTCTTTGCAAGGTCTCTTGTCACTATCCCTAACTGCTCTCCTGCCTCTTTAATTTGGCAGTCACTGTTCTTCAATAGCTGGCAGATCTGCTGCACGTCCCCCCCAGCAGCCCCTCAGCAGGTTCATCACAGCATCATGCTGTGGTATCTTGCCACAGGCACTGCTGAAGTCCAGGAGCTGAAACTGCTATTCCAACCATTCCCATCCCAGGGCCTCTATGCCTTCGCACCAGACCAGGGAGAGAAGGTAAAGCCTGGGATTTGAAGCCAGTGACTGTTCTAACAGTTTAAATGTTTTAAAAAATCCCATCACCCCAAGAAGCACATGCATAGACCACAGCCTGACTACAAACATTAAATTCCCACAAATACACATGGACATGCCAGCAGCAGGAAAAGAGACATGATAAACACCAGCTTCCTGATCTGCTTCCACACCCTTTCCTTCCCCTTTGCCTCCTCCTGCACTGTAATATTCCTTCCCATCAAACAGCCCCCAGACAGCATATATTCTGTGGACTTTCCGATAAATCCTGACCAAACGATGCCCAGGCAGCACATATACAGACTCCACGGCATCCAGATGACACAGGACTAACCGCACATACACAGTAGGTCCAGTGTCTCTGATGTGCCCGACTTCTCTTTGTGCACCCACATCTCTAGCTGAAATTTCCCAAATGGAAATATAAGGCTCCTACAGAGATGCATCTGTGTCATGTGAAAGAGCGTGGTGGCTGCCTAGGTGCTCTTTTAGAACAGGGTTGCATCAGTTCCTCCTTAATAGCAGATTATGACATTAAAAAATGATGTTACAAGGTCTCTGTTACTGGGACACACATTCCAAAGAATGTTTGCAGATCAGTTATGAAATACTCAATTCCTAAAATAGCAAAGTAACTAAACAAAGTGCTTTAGTAATTCACAACCCTGATTGCTATGTTTGCTCACTTGCCAGCTTCATAAGCAGGCACAGGTTTCTCAGCCTATTAGCTGAAAATTAATCCATTTCTGTGGTATTCTGTCCACCAATAATACTAAATACCAACAGCTGTATTTGTTTAAACACTCTCTGCTCTCTTCTCCACACAGGAGCAGGCCAAACATGTTTTTATCTAGTTCTAAAAAGACTTGAACAAATTCTAAGGAAAAAAAATAACCAAATTTTCCCCATTGTTCTGTTTGTGCTTCTAGCTTGCTCTGGCAGGCTTTTTCTTTGTATATCACATCTGAAGTCAAGTATGATTCACTTATGTTCCATGCCTATTCATGATAGTCATCCTTTCCTCTCTGACTTCCAATTTTTTTTCTACCCACTGTTGCTGGCTGCCTTCCATTTATCTGCAGAATCCTTAACATGGTTCCCTTCTGAAACACCAGAAAAACCTTGACAGTCACAAACCTAATCCTCTTGCATGTAGATGACGAGCTGCACTTCATCTTTAATTTCAACTTCGAACACTTTCAGTACGTGCTGCCAGAACAACTATGCACAAGACTTCAAAAGGCATCTCAATCTGACAGAGAGTGAGGACAGCCTTTCAGAACTGCAAGTTGCAGCTTCAATATGGAAAGACCACAAATGGTCTCCCAGAGACTGGATGGTTAACCAAACAGTTTCAGTAACTGGCAGTGCAGAGTGCAATGTTGCCATTATAAGGTCCAGAATTTGTTCGCAATGATCTGGACACATCTGTTCCTACCATGGCCCAGAATTGTTGGTTTGTTCTATCCGTTTTAAAACTAAAGCTAACTGCAACTTACACATTCTGATGACTGTCTAGTGCGCAAGGGTCGTTCCACCGGCTGCTGGCTCACAGCCACTAGCTGTGAATTTACCATGCTTCGGACCAACTGGGCACCTAATTAAAGAACAAATAACTTTAATATAAATTACAATCATAGAATCATAGAATACTGAACACGCAGACACAGCAGCTAAAGCCCAGATTTATTCCAAGTAATACAAATTCTAGCATGAACAAAGCTCACATTGCTAACAGCTGAGAACACTACTTCTGACAGGCTTCCATCCTGTTCCCATGAGAGTGGAATTTTAACGATATTAGCAGCAGAAACTTTTGGGGAAAAAAAGAAAGAAAAAAGGGAGATCCAAATACAGAAGAGAAACGAGGTTCTCTCTAAAGTTCATTTATGATCCTTTTTCAAGTACTGTAGGCATCTAAAGACCTAATGCAAATGTGTTTTCAGTTAGACTTGCTTCTAATTACTAATTGTAATTTAAAAGCCAGATCTAGCTTTCCAATTCACCTGCATGCTTTGGGAAGTCTAACTTAAGACCACTGATTGTTGGTGCAAGGACACATACTTACCTCTCACAGGTGATATAGCATTAGCTAACATCTGATAAACATTTGGAAGAAGAAATGCATTTAATTATTACTACTATTCCTATGCCTAAATGCCCCAACCATGAGTGAAAGACTAATAATGCAGTACAGTGAAGCAGGCCATATTTACTGTCGAGTACATCTTTCCACACCACCCATGCAAAGACTACTTCAAGAGAAATTATTTCCCTTGGAGAAAAGTAACACTTGACTAAAGCCTGTGTTTGAAATGACTGAAAGCAAGTATTAGACAAGAAAAATTGAAGATAATTCTGCAGAGAACAGGGAAAAAAAGGGACCTCAGAACTTCCAAAGAATACTAAAGACACACATGCTACACTTACCTGGCACACTATTATTTCTCTGTCGTGTTTGTTTGAATTCAGGACAATCTCTTCTAACATGACCTATATCCCCACAGATGAAGCATCTTTTCTCTCTTGTTTCTCTATCATCTTCTTTCACTTCTTTTTCATCATCTTTCTCATTCTCCTTTTTCTTCAACCTGAATAAAAATATTTATTAGCGCCAGGGGAAAAAACACACAGACAAACAAAACAAATCTCTGTGCAGCTGTTAAACAGATACGCTCAGCTCTATCTTGCAAATATGCCCTCCATCTGACGAGGCATTTCTCTATAAAAGTGTATTAGCACCTAGACCTTCGGCAGGGCGCGAAAGAAAGCACACTGATGCTTGTTCAAACATCAACTATTGAAACAATAAACAGGAGAAGGACTAGCAATTAGGAACCAAGGTGAGAAGTAATGGTCTTTTCCACAAGGATTTGCAGGATTGCTAAGTGCTAACAACATCTTGTGAGATTTATAATTCATAATTTATAATTTATCATTCATAATTTATAATACAGAGAGCCACTCTGTGTAGCTGAGTGGAAGCAGGGACCTTCCGTGAAGAACAGATGACAACTCCTCTCCCCATAGAGAAGAGGGTGCTGCAATTCGAAGTGCTAGTGTTCGAGGAATGTGTTGAGGGAGAGGCTGAATAAAATGGTCAGCCTGTGCTCTTGAGGTCCAAGTGCAGTTCTGTTTATCTTCAATTCTCCTGACTGAATCAAAGGCTATAAATAATAAGGGACATTGCAGCAGGAAGAGACAGTGTTTCTTTTAAAGAATCATGGGGAAGACATGTGAACACAAGGAGTAAATCAAGATGTCCGGACTTCAGTCTATGACCAACTTTTAAGGGCTTCACTGGGTTTTTAGGAGTCAGACACTTTACATTGAATGCATCATTCAAAATGCAAAGTAGTAAAAATTCCATGAGTGCAAGTTCTTTGCCAATTCTTGCTAAACTCTCTTCAAAAACATGGACCTGCATGTACCAAGGACCATCCTTTTGCGCAAGTGCTGGAGCCAATATTCCTAACTGCAATTAATCACTAAGTGACAACACTAATATGATGTTTTAGAAATGCAGCTGACACACCTATGCACATTTTAAGTAGCCTGAGATTTTGATCAATTAATTTCTACCTGGCCTGCAGAGGTATGTTGTTAGATCTATGCAGCAATTCAAATCCGTTTTCCCAACAAGATCACTACAGGAAATCCATTTAATAATGTATAAATTGTGCAAACACGTAATATAGTCCTAAGATCATCTTAAGATTTACAATATTAAAAAAAAAAAAAAGAAAAAAAAGTCTTATTGACCTAAAAGTTATAGCTGTACTTAAAGATAGATCATGAAGCAAAATATAAACTCACAAACTGCTGATTTTACTCTATATGTGCTTGCATAAGTATTCTAAGATTTAGAGAGATGACTAGAAATAGTCCAAGAAAAGTAAAAACAGGATGGAAAGGTCAGGATGAGATATGAAACTGACTGTCTCTGCAATGTAGTATACTCATTTCCATTAAAAATTCAAATCCCCATATCTCCCCTGATGTAATACAATTTATACATATCGCTTACCTCCTCCTCTTTGGACAGTCTTTCATGTAGTGGCCAATTTTTCCACAGACACGGCAACATCTGTCATTGGGTGCCAATTCCCCATCTGTCAGCACTTTTGAGTCAAAAAAGTACTCCTGTCAAAACACAGACAGACACAATATATAAACCATTGACTAACAGGACAGAAAAAAGAAGGAATACTGGGTAACTTTCTTTCCCTGTTTGTTCCCTAAATTTACCTTTTTTTGGTATAAACTCTCCCATTGCCACCCCTCCATAAAGGCAACTTTTTGGGAGATGTGGAGTAATCTAGTCTAAAAAAAGAATACTTCAGCCTCACACAGGCTGAATTTGCACATTTATCCACACTCCAGCTTTCTGTGTATTCCCCAGCATTCCCTTTGGGAAAGGTTCTTCCGATGACACGGATAATGTTTTGCCTATGATCCATTTTGGCGTCTTAATTTCCTGCTAGGATGCTTTCCAAAGCAGCCCATGGCCCTTTCCAAATTATATGAAAAGGTCTCTCTACACTGCGCAAAGCTCAGGTGCCCACAGCACATGGTAAAATATAAACATCTTCTAATGGTGGGAAACACATGTAGCATCTGTTGATTGACCTAATTACATCAGTCCCCCGGAGTTGCTAAGGACAGCTCTAGTTCTGTCACATGTCAGGGCAAAGGCCACAGTTTATGGCATGTGAGCTGCATAAACATTGTGAAAGTACTTATCTTGTCTGAAAGACTGAATTGGGGGCCCAGATGGATATGTTCTAACCCCAGCTTGGGGACAAAGTCCTACTGTAGCCTGAGGTAATTCTCTCAAGCTTTTTGCTCCAGTTTCCTGCCTATACCACTAAGCAGAAAAATGGGGCATTAACATGGGGAGAAGACTAGCAAAATAAACCTAAGAACACTCATTAATGTAATGCTGTGTTGAGCATGTATGTAAACAACAAATTGCTAAAAATAATAATAATAATAATTTCCCAGAATGTTACCAAATATTTGGCACATATTTGTCAAAAGAAATAACCACATCCAACACCGTAATTCATTATTTGTATCACAGTAGCACTCAAAACTGCAGTATAACTCAGGTCCTGTTTTATTAGGCACAGCACGAAACACACGCATTGCATAAAAGAATATACAATACAAACTAAGAAAAACTACACAAAGAATTAATAAATGGAAAGAGGCGATAAGGAGGGATGAGCAGAAATAACAGTGAATCTCCTTTCCTGTGCACCCACACTGCAGTTCACATTCCAAAGGGTTTCAAGTAATACATTAAAAAAAAAAAAAAAAAAAGAATAAAAGAGAGTTTTTCAAAATCACATCACCACTTAGGAGCACAAGCCCTATTGAAAGTCACTGGGAGAACACTTCTGAAACGTCTTTAAAAACATCTTTTCAAGCAGGTATTAACAACATGAATTCTAGTTATTTTATTTGCTGATTTAAAACAAGCAAAAAAACCCCCCATAATTCTCTATTAAACATCAATGACTGCACGCTGCGTTAGAAAGTTTTTTTTTTTTTAATATGGTGCCTTATGAGTTTATGAGCATATTCCTGGTAGTGATTCACTATGCACGTTTTGAAGGTCAATGGATAACAAAACACTATTCTTTCATTTCCCTTTTTCCCTTTCTCAGTAGCACTTGTTCTTTTCCCAGCTCTCTGAAATCAATACACATGCAATCATGAAAGTCCGCTTTCCACAGCTACATAACTAGCTACTAAAACTCTTCAAGCTGTTTGCAGGTTTAAATAAGTATCACAGAAAACTGAAAAAATGTAGTATCACACAATGAAAAGTTTCATTAAAAAACGTATTTTCCCCGAAACGGCCCAAAACATTGATCTGATACTCACTTGTATTTTATACCACAGAAGCCCCAAACTATGCAGATGATGTGCAATTACATTCATTCTGCATACCAAAACAATCAAGATTAGAGACATTTCCTCTAGATGCATCATTTTACTGGACAGAGAAAGGTAAAATAGATACTAAAAACTTCACAATAAAACCGAGAAAACTTACAGCTTCTCTTCCAACAGCTGGGTAGAATGGGGTACCAAATAGTTTCCTCCCATTGATAAATGCCTTCATTATGAAATTGGTCACTATTGAAAAACAGACAATGTTGTTGAAATACAACAGAAAAGGAACAAATTTTAGAAATTAGTGAAAATTAATCCTCAGTGCACTTTAATAGCTTACTTTTCCTAGAGACGCCAGCACCGAGATTATGATTCAAGTCAAATGGATCTGTTTAAGGAAGGGAAAAACAAACCTGAGAGTTGCAAGAGATATGGTGCAACAAAAAGTTTATTTTTATACAGACAGTTTAAATACATTCACTGAGTAGGCGATAGCAAAGCAACACTGATATGTTTTAAAAATGTGATTAATCATAACAACAGTAATTTTCGTATACATATGAAAACAGAAGTCTAATGTCCTCCTTGATAAAATGTAGGATTCACAATCAACTTTTTTTCTTTTTTTTTTTTTTTTTTTTTTTTTAAATCTGAAAGGTACTTTCCTTACATAAAGATCCTGTGCAACCATGACAGCACATCCTGGAGCAAATGTATTCATTCCTGCTTGATTAGTAGAAGAAAAATTAAGCAGATAAGTACCTTCAATGGCAATGCATTTGGATGTCCACTGTTTCTCAAACGTAGTTAATAGCTTCTTCTGACGAATGCTGATCACATACTCCTTGAAGTCAAATTCTTCAGTGTAGAATCGCAGCAACCCTAACCAGAGTTCTCCAAGGGACTCGGTATTCTTTCCAAGAGAAGGCAGACGCTTTTTCTACATGAAATCGAAGACAATTAATGTAGGTACAGTTTCCCAAACGCTTTTTGTCCTCATGAACTACCTCCAACCATGAATTTGTCTACCATGGAGAGTTTCACTTGGTTTAAAAGCAAGCTGTGATTATAAATCACTAGCCCAATCCAGGCCTGCTTATAAAAAAATATTTTTTTTCCTGGTTTCATTTATGTTATTTAGAGATGATTTGAGATAAATCAAGAAAGAGCAGCAACTCATTCCAGAAAAACAGGATTCATGTGGGAAGTTATAATAATACTGTTATGATACTTTAGCTAGTCTTGTATAAATTACACTGTTAAAAATATATCACTTTCCCATAAAAACAAGACTTAAGCATTAGTATTCTTCTGGAATGAAAATATTACCAGTTCTTCCATGTCATCAAAGAAAAAGGCATTCCATCCATCCACCATTCTCTGTGGAATCTGTTTTCCATCAAATATCTGCAGAAATAGAGGGCACAGCTAATGCTCTAATTTAAAGTCACCATAAAAGAGTTGTAATTTTGCTGCTACAAGGTAGTGCAAAGATAACTAGTTTTGCAGTTACTTTAAGAGAAGATAGCAATAATACAAAAAGACCTTCAAGCATACTTTAAAAACAGGAAATTCTGCCCATAAATCAAGTATTTTCATACTTCATTTTTCTTGTTTTTTACAACTAAAAAAACCTGGATTACCTTATGAAAATTTAGACAGCAAAAAATCTCTAAAATGACTTTATTTGACTTCTTACAACTTTTAACCACTTAACTTTAGCAAAGCCAAAAGGGAAATTCCACTGTTATTTAAATGTACTCTCAGGGGGAGCAATAAAATAACCTCCAATCCATCACTACTGAGCATCAGTAAGACAGTTAAGAGTCTCAACTGCAGTGTTTAAGGCAATTTTCTGCTTGTAGGTAGACATCAAAAAAGTCAGGAGTAATTTTCAGAAGTGCTTGGAAGTTCCAGCATGTATCCAGGGAAAGGCAGAGAGTTGACTAAGTAGACTTCCCACCTACTCATCCACATGTAATAGTGATTAAAAAAAAAAAAAAAAAAAGTTATTTTCTTAAAAAACTTTCCTGACACATAAGACACTATCTTTAAAGTTGTACCAAAACACTAGTTAAATAATTAAAGAAACATTAAATAATTGAAAAAAAAAAAAAAAAAAGTGTATTTATTTTCACAGTCTCTTTTCTGGAAGCCTACCTCCTGGAGAACTGGAATAACTGGTGGGTTCCTCTGCTGTAGAAAGTACAGAACCATAAGGATATAGGCATATGAAGACAGACTCCCTCGGGATGCATCTCCAATGTCGCAGCGCTGAACAAAATAAAAATTGTTTTAGGAAGCCTGAAAAATAAACGTCTTAGAGTCAAATATCTTCTGGCAAATCCAGAACATAACTTGACTCATTTAAAAACACAAATCTTCTCGAAGTGAAGAAATCTTTTCATTTTTAATGTGACAAAATATAAAACAAAACAAAAATCCCAAAACAGAAAGCCCAGCAAACCCCAAGACCTAATACCTAGGCTTCAATACTGTAAAATTACTTTTTTCCTAAGCTAATACTAGCAGAACTGCATCTATAAATCCTTAACAGGTACGTGCTTCCATGTTTACTGTCAACTTTGGCAGTACCTGATATTTTGCTAGCATTGCATATGCATATTAACCCAAGGCTCAGAAAGCATAAAATAAACACCACTGAATACCTTACTAGACTTGAAAAAATCTTTCTACGATGTAATCTTTTAACGCCAATTTTTAAGTGTGTGTCATAAATAGCATAAAAATATATTTATCCAAGTCTGAAAAAAGTATGAATTCACAAACTTGCATTAGAAGCAGCAGTGACAGCTGTTCTTGGGTTTGACCCAATGCATGGACAGGGGGAAGCATTTTGATTAAACACGGAGTATTTGTATGGCTTTGAAGCAACTTCCATAAATTTGAGAGTGTGTGTACCTGACTTTGAGAATACCTTCTTTAGAGCAACATTTTGAAACGTATGCAATACTATAAAAATGTAAGATTCATTATTATAAAATGACATTTTTAGTCTGGGCATAGGAAAAGTACAGCAATATTCCACACTACTGAGAACATGCACACAAAAAATCATTGCAAGTCTTGGTGACAGTACAATGAACATGTCCATCTCCTTCTGGAACAAAGTTATTTTACTTATCTTGATAAATTATTTTTACACTAACATCTGGTAGCATTATGCACTTTCTGCAACAATTTCATTTTCCACACACAGGCTAAGTTTTCCTTGCATGTGGTTGGAGACCTTATTTAACAGTGCCACTTGAATAAAGAGATATATCACATTTCAATTATCAGAGCCTGCACAGTAAATTATTAAAAGTCTTTGGGTTTTTCTTTAAAATATTAAAGAATGTGTCTAACAATGAGACCAACATTTCCACTTACAAATCCAAGTGCATATCCCAGGCATATGAACACTCCTTAGCCTTTACAGGAGCAAGGCAGGGGAGCAGAAGGAAGGTGCAATACTCTCTGGCATGGTCCTAGATACAAGTATCTAGCTAGCCCCTATGTCCTGCAATTACCATTTATTTTTTCCTGGGAATTTTTCTGCCAAACAGTTGGTTTGAAATTGAAATAGACAAAAACATTCTCCTTTCAGGACATCAGCTTTCTCTTAGACAAAAATCATTCAACAGATAGCAGAAGACATTCATTTTCGCATTGGAATATATGCTGGCAACATTACTGTCTTTAATAGAAACAGGGATTTTTTTGAGATTAGAAATTGGTTCTAACATATACAATCAGACGGTATGACACGTCGTACAAATGATGTTATGCTTACTATTGTTATGTCTCCTTTCCAGTTGGTATTGGCAAAGGGAAACTCAGTGACTCTATCAGAAAGCAGTTACAGAAATAAGAAACCTTTGTTTTGTATTACCTTTGCAAAAACTTTCATTGTATAACCCAGGTATTGCACTCTAGGGTCAATAGCTGCATATGTAGCAAGCATTCTTGTGTTATGCTGTGCCTGGGGTGGGGGGAAAGAAAAAAGATCAAACAAGTGTTTCAAAATAATTTATGGTTTATTAAAATATAGTCTGCTATTCAAGCATGAAGGATGCATAATATAAGTGGAGGGTGGGAAATCAACACCCAGTAACATTCCTACAATATTTCTTGCAAACACAAATGAAAGGTGAATCTAAGGCTTGGATTAATGCAACAACAACAACAAAAAAAGAATCTGGAAAACACCAGCAAATAAATTAGGCTATACAAAGACTCATATTGCAGCAAAATCCACAAATTTTATCATCTTCTTTTCAGGTAACATGAGCCCATTACATATGAAATATTGGAATTTCACTATACCAAACATGAACTAGGACGACATGTACTCACAATGACAGAAAGCCCGTGGCAACCACTGCACTAACAGCTTTTCAGAAACATGCACGAAAATGCTGTGTGCCATGAGGCTGCTCTGCATCATGTCATACAACTACTTGGGTCAGACTGAGGGCAAGGGCCACTGATTTCAAATAATGAAGAAAAAGGACAACATTTTAATTCTGGTCTCAAAAATGATTCCTCCTCATATGATGTAGTGTGTTACCTAGATCTTCTGAAACTGTATTGACAAATATATTCTCCAGAAATGAAAAAGCTTTCTATAAACATAAAAGTAAACGCAATCAGACGCTTACCAGTGTATTGTATAAACTGATGTCTCCTTCTAAACCACTTCGTCTGTGTTCAAATTTTACTATAGGCACTTTGGCTGTTGTTATAGGCAAGATGTTTCTCAGACCTGGAGAGGCAAGACTTTAGTACATAAAATATTTCTATTAACTATGTATATAGTAAATGTAAATACAAAACAAATAATATTTAAAAACACCTACCTGGATGCTTCTTAAGAACTTTTGCCAAACCTTCTATTATTTCCTTACAGTTTAATTTCTAGAAAAAACAAATAGCACAGCTTCAAATGTTAAAGCAAAGACCTATACCCACAAGAAAATTTACCATCAAAGATTACATTTGTAAAGGAAAAAATCTGTGCAAAAAAAAGTAAGCAACAAATCAAAGCATCCATTTCTGTATACTGGTGACTCATACTCTTTATATGGACATGTACAGTGCACTAAGTGTGTCTACAGGACACAAAGTAGATTAAGCTGTATCTTGCTTCAACTGTGTTAAGATCAAGAAGTTAACATGCTACTAAGGTAAACTCTACCTACTCTTCATAAACAAATCCTAGAGTGAATTTTTTTTTTTTTTTTTTAAATCTTACCTTTAAAATAGTAAATTGCAATAATCGCAAGACTCTTACCTCTGCATTTTCGTGGCCTTCCAAGGTCATGCAGATATCTAGATCACTGTCCCGAAACCCAAATCCATTCTTTGAAGAGCCAAATAAGCAAAGTCTGGCTTTATCTGATCAAGAGTGTAGACCAAAGCAGGGGGGGAGAAAAAAAAAAAAAGAACAAAATAAAGACCCCACAATATGTCTTCTGTTACAGTTTAATGACTGTTTACCATGAAATGTTGCTTGAGATAGAAAGTGCGATATTAAACAAATATATTAAACATTTTAAGAAAGAGCTTCTAATGAGACTTTTAACCCTTCACATTTGATAAAAGAGGAAGCACAGCATTTTAAACTGATCTATAGAAAGTGAGGCAGAATAAAAACTATATACTGCTAATAAGTTAGATATGTTACAAACTCACTAACCATTAAATACAATTTTTTACATATGCTGAAATGTGCAGCTCCAGTGCTTGAAATGATCCAAGAAGTGTGCAAATCCAGTCACACTACAGTTTAATCCTAGAGATAAGACACAGCTACTTTGAAGGCACTCTTTTGGTTCCGTCGATATTTTATCAAGATTTTTTTTTTTTTTTTTTTTAATTTTTACTAGTCATGTTTGCCAATTCTTCTTTAATCGTCTTTATTTTTTTTTAATCATAATATATTGTTTAAGAAGATAGAAGCACTAAGATTAATATATAACACATTATGTCCAAGTTGTTTTGTTTACATTTTCATGTTAAGCACAGGATTGTAAGACATTTTCACTTTTCTAATGGGAAGTTCAGTTACAGAACTGAGAAGAGGCAATTGCTTCTCACAAGAATAGGAGACATTTACACAAGAACACATTTTTCTGCTCAGCTGAAATCAGTGTTTGGAAAATATATCCAGCTCTGCACGGCTACTCCCTATCCTTCGATGGAATCCAAAATTTCAGACTTTTAAGGTTCTGTAACAGGCTTTAATCCTCAGCTGCTGCCAAAAAGCACAGGGCACAGCGAGACGATGGAAGTGCAATTCACAGCTGCCTGATCCCAGGCCAGTTACAGAAGAAGGGATGGCCTCCCGTCAAGAGCAACAAACTGCAGTGCAGGAAACCAGTGTTCAGTACCTGCCTTGAGCATTATTTTACACCACTCCACATTTACATCTCTGCCTTAGGTTCCATCAGTACAATAGGACATTTTTTCCTATTTTATAAAAAAAAAAAGGCATGTGAAGATACAAACTCATTATGATTTCTGAGATATTCAAACCCTGGTGACTAGGCAACAAAAGTACCTGGACCACAACCAAGACAGCACTACACCCAATTGGCCAGGGCCCATTTGAACTTTCCTTGCCCTCACTGCAATCGCATCACAAGTCCTGTATGTGTAATCACTCCCACAGCTCTTCCTTTCTTCTCGAGACATGCACATGGACTAACATATGAGAGATATTCAGCTTAGAAGTCTGCAAGGTATGCTTACATACAGACGAAAAAAGAAATGCCGCTGCTTTAAACAAGGAAAACAAGTAATAAAGAGAACAGATATATCATCAGGCTCTGGACAATGTGCATAAAAAGCGGCATCACCAAGAACTGCTACCTCATGCGACATACCATTATATTCCTTTCGAATAAACCTTTCCAAGCTTGCCAGAATTTGTTCTCTATTTTGCTGCTCTGATAAAGGAGGGGATAATTCATCTAAGTAAAAAATAAAAAAAAAATAAAATAAAATAAAAAGGTTAAAACATAGTCAGATCAGATCAGCTACACTTCTACCTTAAAAATCCTTTTCAGTTAATCAGAACTATTGGATACTTTTTAACATTTGCTTTCCTTGAATATTTATTAAAATATTTTTCTGTCTTTTCATGATGTCATCAGAGCTGTTTGGATTTTCAGATGTTTCTTTACTGCAATTACTCAACCACAGACAGCCAGAAAGCGCTTTTCCCAACAGAAGCTTTTTCCCAACCAAAAAGCTATTTTTTTACTCAGAGACTAATTTCTGGAAATCAATGTTTTACAAACTCAGTGAGAAATTCCACAGAATATTTGTTCTTCAAATCCGCTATGAGAACTTCATATTAACCATGGAATAAACAGAGCAAAAATAAGAATCCTTGCAACTTGCAACTTGCAGTCTAGGCTACCTGAAACAACTCCTTCTTGCTAAATTTAATTGGAAGAAATTATTTAACACTGTTGCTTTTGCTTTTTTTCCAAATTATATATCATAGTTTACAGGGGAGAGCAATACACTATTCTAACTTACCAAAGCATCTCTTGCACACTATATCAAGTATTTCCCGAAATCTGTCTGTCATTGGTGGTAGTGGTTTTAGATCAATTTTCTTAAAATCCTCTGGGCAGTCATTTTTGGAATGTCCATCCCGTTTGCAGATGCTGCATACTATAGTTGGTGGCTTTGGGGAAGAAGAAGAAAAAAAAAAAAAGTAAATATATTTTTTCATTTAAGACAGTTAAGCAGACATAACGCTTTCATATACATGGTACAATCAAGAGCACCTGAATAGTAACAGTCTACAAAAAACACCCCTGCATTTAGTCTTCACAGTGCATAACAGCACCCAGAATTCCTACCAGACAACAGGAGAGACTCAGAAATGAAAACAGGACATTTGCAAGGGAAATAACAAGCTCTGCACAAGATGGGGTAGCAGACTTTCTAGTCCAAATCATATATAGTGTTTTCAGTCCTGAAAACCAGGTACCCTAAAACGGGTTGAACTACGTTCCTAACAGAGAATGATAGCTAGTTCTTGACATTTTCAGTGATTTAAAAATCTTAGTCCACTCTCCCATGATGAGCTCTGTTTAAATACATAGCTTACCTTTCCTGAAGTCAAAATAAACTTATCAAACACATAATGCATTTCTTCTGTAGAGAGTTTGCCTTCATCTTTATGATCATGAGCTTCCACCACTGCTTTGCAGTTGTGCGAGGTAGCTGGTGTGCCAGTGCACTTAGTCTTCGGAGAAGACTCTGTTACCAAACTCGGCCTACTTTCAGCATCAGAAAATTCATTACCAGAATTCTTGTCGTAAGACTGATGTTCACTGCAGTTACAATGGTGGCCTAGCTCACCTTCAGTTAGACAAACTCCTGAAATTTCTACATCAACCCTCTCTTTAAGTGATTTTTGTTTTAATTCACAGCATTCATTAGAAACAAGGGATAAAGTTTCTTCTTTGTCTTCATCATAATTAGAGTCCAACGTTGAAACTAGCAAAGAGTCTATATTCTTAGAAGCATATCTTTTGGCACCAGATTCTACTATTTCACTACATTCAAGTTCATTCTCTGGTATGTTGCATCCACTTCCTATATTTTGGCTATCTGCAACTTTTTCCCCTTGTAGAAGGCAACAGTTGGCTACAGGTTCTTCAGATCTTGTGGATTTCTTACTGTTAATTTTTCCTTTTTCTTTCTTCCTAGTATCCAGTTTGGATTTAATCCCACCTTTACTTTGTGGGCATGCAAAATATTTATATGCTGTCCTAAATCGCTCCAGGATGTACTCAAATACCATCTGGCTATTTAGACTTCGTGCAACATTCCTCTTTAGTGCAAAAGGATCTAGGAAAAAAAAAGAACAATTTGATCAGTAACCGATTGCTGCATTTCAAATAGCAATTTGAGACTAAAGCAGTCCAAACAGTAAGTTATGAGACAGCAGTTTGAAATTAGAGATTCTTATAATATACTGCAGAAGCATACATAGATATATTTACAGAATCTAGAACCAATAAGTTTTTTTGGATTGCCTCTACCTAAAACACAGAACATGTATTACAAATGGATGGTTATTATAGACAGCCCTAAATAGGTTTATTTAAAAGAAAACCACAGGTATATTGTACCATTACATTATGGTCAATCTCAAAATCAGAAAATTAAAGTAAACATCCAAAGGCAAAATAAATGTTTGAGCAAGGCTGTGCACACAGTTATATCCCTCACTGAAGAAAGATTTGTACTTCCCTAAGAAATTAATTTCTAAAACTGACATTAGGGAAACATTATATGAACTAATCTTCCTGGCTTTCATTCTTAGTTTTTCCTAGTGATTTCTAGATCAAATATTTTTCCAAGTAAAAACAGCACTTGCATGACTGCTAGAAATCTGCCTGGGAAGATAACATCAAACTGAGTTTCTGTTGCCTTCTTTGTAACTTAGTTATGAACAGTTAAGAAACACCAACAGCTACCAGACCCAGCATGCAATCTCCATTTAAAAAATATATCCTCCTACATCTTTCTCAAGAACCAATACCTTCACTTTAGAGGTTTTAGTTCCCCCATGCTGAATAAATACTATTTTTTTTTTTTCCCCCCTTTGATCAATATGAGCTAGGGAGTTTTCAGAACTGTGAGAAGAAATTCAAGCCACATAAGCGATCTTGAAGCCCATTACTCTGGGTATGCCTCAACAATTTCTTACTTGGTCTCTTTTTCCTCTCGTTCTCCTCATACCTTATTGACTCCTCCTTTAGTATACCTTCAATATTATTCTTTGCCTCTGTGACTCTCCTTGACCTCCCTTCCTCTCCTTCCTCCCTTCTCTCACCTCATGTGCTTTACAGAAAATCTAATGCATCAGCATCTTCTATAAAGATATAACAGGCAAAATCATTTGCTTTCTTTGGTCCCTTATATGCCTTAACCCAGGCTATACATTACCATCAGATTCATATAGTCTCACTCATCCAAAAAGCACTGCCCATAGCAGGACACTAAGACCCTAAAATAGCCTGTGACAGGGCATTCAGTTTCATGGTACAGAGAATTACTGAAAGCGGAGGGAGCTTCTTTCCTCAAAGAATTTGCTCCACCTCATCAGAGCTAACCTCTCTGCTAAGTCTGCATCAGAGACAGAGGAAAAACTCATAGCTGGCAACTCTTAAAATACTTTGTAGTACTGTAAATACAGATATAGGTGTTGAAAATTCTATTATCCAAATGATTAAAAAGGAAAAACAAGTGGTTTATAAAAAATGTAACAAGTGGAGATAAGAACAGAATGGTAAGAAAGGGAGAGACAAAATTCCACTTTGTATTTCAAGAATTGGTTGCAAAACATAGTGCTAAACAGAAAACTTGTCTTCAAGCAGACTACGTAGTTGAAAAAAATATATAAAAATTGCACTTTCTCCTACATTTACACATGATTTAACCAGACATGTAAGTGTTACATAAATAAAGATAATAATGCTTTATAACTAGAGATCTGAAAAAATCCTACCTTCAATGGCTATTCGCCTTTTAGGCCAGTTCTTGTTCTCTCTGGTTAAGAGTTCCTGTACCCGTATGCTGATGACATACTCCTCCAAAGCAAATTCCAGTGTGTAAAACTTCAACAATTCTAACCACAGTTGTCCCAGTGAAATTTGGTGAGGGGTTTTGAATGCTAAGGGAGACTGAAACAGATTGAGAAGAATGCTCAGTTGCAATAAGCAATGAAGATTTGCATTTCTTTTTTCTTGGTTCCTTCCAATATTAATGTTTAACGATCAAAAACAGGGAAAAGAGATGGAATATTATTTTCACTGAAACAAAACAGCAACTTACATTGCCATGTTTCTCCTTTGCATTACTTTGGTTGTCCACTTCTGAACTTGCTACCTTCTTACCACCACCTTTTTGTTGTTCAACTTTAGTTTTACCTTCTGTTCCAACCGAGTTTTTTCCTGAACCATTAGTTGGTGGTTTGTACTCCCACCGTACAAACTCTTCTTCTACACCTTTCAGTTGATGGTCATCTGGCCTCTTTGAGTCAAAGCCTTCAATCTAACAACAATTAAAGTAGTTCTGAAACAAGACTATATATAATATACGTCACCAAAAAGATTTCACTAGAAGTAACAGTGACAATCTGGTATCTATTCAAGTCAGACAAATAAATTTAGAGAAGAGAAAATATTTCCCCTCCTCCAAAATAAAGCATTTCACAATTGCACAGACTACAGTAGCTGCCTTTGAAAGGTCATCACAATCATTAGACATCAACTGTAAGAGGATTAAGTACCAATGTATTTTATTTATGAATTTTTTAGGCAATCAAGTTTAATGCATTTTATTGCATTTTAGACATTTTAGAGCACAGAAATAGTTTCAAAAAATTAACAGGGGGGTTACTGTATTATCAAACACTTACCCAGTTGCCCAAATAGGATGGTAAAATAGGTGGTTTTCTTTGCTGAAGAAAAAATATCACCATTAAGGCAAAAGAATATGAAGGAATCCCACCTTCAGCCTGGCAATCAACGTGGCACAGCTGTAAGAGAATAAATTGTTACCTTCCTGATGTAACATCAGCATTTCCAATTAAAATGCATCACAAAAGTACAAATATAAAAGAAAAATGAGATATATACTAAAGCAGAACAGAAAGTCCTTTCTCAGAAACTGCTGTGTGCAGTATAAGTATTACATTTTGCTTTATAAATGTAGACAGAAATGGTAAACTCTTACAAGGAATTCTCAGTAACCTATTGCTCATCTATGATCTACTCAGAATACAACACATTTCCTGCATTATTCAACAAGCCATACTGAAAAACAAACACATACATCAGTCACTTAAAGCCAAAAGGCAAACTATAATTTCTAAAAATGCTTTAGTTATGATATTTCGTTATCTGTTATTTTCTTTAGTTTCATCACATTTTGTGATTGTGGGACACAGTTATGTTCTGATTTAGAATTGCAATGCGCTGCTAGACATTTATTATTGTGCACATATAAAAATGATTCAGATACAGAGGGGATTCATTGCACCTAGCTGAAATCTGACACTGTTCTCTTCCACAGAAGACAGAAAATATATGCATCAGACTTCAAACAGCTTTCCTTTGTAGTTTTGATTGCTGTTTTTACATGTCGTAAAACAGTTATTTGGGTAAGAAGGCTTTGCTAAGTCAACCAACAATAATATTATTATACAATTAATCTTTCAATAATGCTAAGATATTATAAACTAAATACTACTTGACAGAAATTTCAGAATTGAATTGAAAGTTAAATTTATGACAACTGCCTCTTTTCTGAGCAAATTAGCTTTTTGATTACTGTTATCTACACAGTAGTAAATTTTGCACTGCTCTGTTAAGCTGCTTTTTAGAGAAACAGTTCTAGCAAAACAGCTTGCTAATGGATCAATGGAAGCATCAGAAATGTATATGGTTTCTAAGCAAAATCTTTAGTCCCATTCTGGCCTGTTCATATCACAGTGATAAATTACTGGCAGGAAGTTCTTTTCTACAAACATACTTATAGTATACATTTATAGGCTGCAGAATATATACTACTTAAAAAGAGGAAATAAACATATTAAAACAGCCTCAATATTTATAAACTTACTCTAGCCCAGTAGCGGAAAGCCAAAACCAAGGGAATAAGAACAGGCTCCAGTTTTCCAAGTGCAGCCAGCAGGTCAGTTGTAAGGCAAGCCACATCATTCCTAGCACTCACTTTACATGTCAAACCACTGCAATTACAAACATAAGGCAGGGAGGAAAAAAAACAAAACATAGTTATCTCTCTAAGTAAAACTCACCATACTAAAACCATGCTTTGAAATGTCAACGTAAGAACCTGATCTTTCTAATGAAAGTTACAGAAAGGCATTTTCTTTACTATCAACTCATGAGTTGGATCTGTAAGTTACAGAAGTCTATCTCAGCTAAATGTCTTTAAGAATTTGCTCTATATTTAAGCTCTGGCATTAGTTAATTGTGCAATTTTACACAACTCACAAACTCTAAGTGTATCTTCTATATATGGAAAAAAATGATTAAAAGTAAGAGTGACCAGTAACACCTAATCCGTAGTCATAGTAATGTGGATCATCATACAGCAATTACCTTTCTTTTTGGAGGTTACTACCTGTTAGGAATTTACTGCAAGTGTCAGATGGGGTGTGACTCAAAATATTTTTAAAACCCTGGATTAAACAGGTGGCAGAATTTTTAAATATTGTCTGAGAACCATTCTACTTTTTCTATACTTAACTATAATAGAGTGAGAATTTTCAGACTCAACTAAGGAGCTCTATGAATACATTTTAGCGCAAGCACAAAAACAAAGTTAAGCTTTCTCTCTGGATGGTACTTTCTTGTGCATGAGGAATTGCCCTTTGATATGAAAGTTAGATAAATGTTGCAGTAATATTTTTTGCTAGCAGTGAAGGCAAGCAGCTACTATGAATAAGCACAGAAGAAATGGTATCTCATTAAAAATCCTTTTCAATAACATGTACCTTTTAACATCTTTGCAAAAGACAACAGGAACTTTGGCATGGAAATCTGACTCCACGTCTGAGTAGACAGCTATACAACGAGAAAAAAAGAAAATACATTATGTATACAAGTCTTTCACGGTTTTCCCAGTTGTATCTACAAAACTATTACATTTGTATCAGGTATTTACAAAACAAGGCAAGTTCCAAGTGCTGCATATCGCACCATTAGGGGATTCTTCTTTGGTTACTTCCGGTTCTCACCATCAGTATCACGCAGGAACACTGAACAATGGAACAGCTCAAATAATGATTTCTTTAAATAGAAATGAGATGCAAGTGATGTAAATAACTCACCACTGTTCTTTAGGATTTCAAGCACCTGTATCAGAACATCTGGCTGACTCATCTAAAATGGTAAAGTTAGAAGAGATTATGTTATGCAGACCCATTTTATTTGCACTTCATTTAAAACTGCTTACACTGCATAGTTAATAACATTATGGGTTTTTTTTTATTTGAAACAGAGGTGCAATCACTTCTCAATATTAATGAAAACATTAACTGTGCCTGCCTGCACCATGAAAACAGGTATTAATTAATAAGCCAGCTTTTTCGTTTAGCCTGCAGCCTTTCTAGATAATACATATGCTCTATGAAATCTGTTACCATGAAATTACAGCAAAAACAATGTTTGCTATATAGTCAACAGTTTCAGAGTCAACATACGCCATCAGAAATATACAACAGTAAACAATTTAGATTTTAACAGTAGAATTTACTTCCCCAAAGATTTTTAAAGGTTAATATTTTAAAATGAGTTTTCTTATCTCCCCAGAAATCAACTATACATTTCTGAACTGATGCTTCAAAGAAAAGCTGTAAAAAAGTTCAAGGAAAAGCTAAAAATGAGCGCTATCTTTGAGCTTCTAAGACAAAACGACACAGTAAACTCAACATGCGCTTGTTTGAAAATGGACTCAGTTTTGCTCCCTAACTGCAGTGTCATTTCAAAATGTTCTATGTAAATATGTACCCAAAACAGATGTCTGGAATTCCACAGTAACACACATAGTCCATAAAAAAGGCAACTCCATCAACTGGGTATCTTTAACAAGAGTATGCTGCTTGTATCCCGTACAAAAAATGAATCACAACTTCAATGCCTTCAGGAAAACTGTCGATTTTAAGCCAACAGTTAAATAAAAATAGATAAACAGGAATAAAGACAGGAACAAAGATCTACAAGATTTTACTGTTTGAATCTTGAGCACTTAAAAGCATACTTATGTGCAGCCAACTTTGTTCATATTGCCTCAGTGCCTTTTTTTTTTTTTTTTTTTATGGTGAAGATTAAAAAAAAAAAAAAATAACGTTATCTCATAAGCAATAAAAAGCTTTGGCAACTTGATTCATAACACAGCTGGTATCAAGCCAAAGATTACGCGCTTTGTGTTATCATAACACAGTATGTCCCAATAGAGGATGCATACAAGGGGGGAAAAATAAATGTTGATAGGCTAGATTTAAAAGAACAGTCCTAGTTAAAACAAGAGAACTTCAACTCACCTTAGGGGGAAATTTTATATCTATGTTAACATCACTGGTTTTAAAAGCAAACCTAGTTAAACAGGAGCCATACATCCTTAATGAACAGTCTGGAAGAAAGAGAAACATAATTATTGAACAGCTAGTAAACAAATTATTCTATAATGGACAACACATACTTTGCTTTAAATATCATAGCTGCCATGCAATACTCTCAGATTAATGAAAACTGAAGCAGTTTCTTACTCCTGAGAAGGCCAGTCATTTCTATAACACAGTCCTGCAGGAAAACTGATGACTCTAATAGTACAATTACCACATATCCAAAAATTTTAAATCTATTTCAAAATAAACTTTCACTGCAGCTTTGGTTTAGATTTTAAACACAAAACTAAACATAAAATAGTAATGAGTGCCACCATCTTAATATAGGATTTTAGTTTTGTTGCTAATAAGAGCTTGATTCCACTGCAGCCACTGATTACAAAATTCCTTGTTACCTCACAAAATACTTGTGATAGAGAACATATACATACTACAATCTTCATTAATTACATTAGCAACTTCCTATGCCTAATTCATTTGAAAATATAAAGTGTAACCTTGATGTAATCTAAGCCACAAAACCATGCATCCATTTATTAAATAAATCTGGTATTTTTAATAAATCTATATTAATCTGTAATTCTGTAGTTAATATGACTCCTATCTGGAGAGATGCACAACAGACCCACTCTAAACTAATCGAGAAATAACTATACAATAATAATTTCATGAAAAATGCCATGCTACTGCATAAATTTTAATATGAAGTGGAAAGGGCATGTAGATGAAAGTATTCCTGTTATATATATTTGGGTTCTGACATATTTATAGCAGTTAATATTTGGGGCTATTCTTAACCCCTTCCCAATCATACATCCTTCGGGGGGGGGGGGGGGGGGAAACAAAAAAAAA